>OOFE01006333.1:1668-26284 GCA_900323365.1 Monocentris japonica
CTTTGAGTGGCCCGTGATCCCCCACTGACATTTTCACAAGCACACCTTCATCAATTTCACACCTCCGATGCCCTTCTGTGCCAGGCTGGAAGGTAGGAGGAGGTGGTGAATTGATGGGTGTGTGTGCGCTGACAAAGCTAGCATGAATTTGAAGTCAGGGGAGTGACAAAGTTCTTCAAGTGGAGGACAGATAGGACACAGAGGGACATCGATATTGATGTTGTATTGACCAAGTCCACAAATGAATCAATAATGTGACATCAAATGAGGATTCAGATCCAAATGCGTCCAATAATATCTATTAATAAACTTCATGTCGGAATTTCATTTCAGTGTCATGACCATTGGCCTTACTGCCAAAATGCACAATGCAAGCATCTCTGCATTTGAGCTTGCCGTTTGCTGCCCCCTGTAGTTTGCATCTCCCCTCTCCTCTCTCATTTCTTTCCAAAGATGACTCCTGCAACTTATGCTATAAATCCAATAACGCAATAAAATGTGTGATGGAAAAAGCCACCCAGAAGGTAAACATCCGGTGTGCTCGCTTCCTCCCTTTAGTCTTGGGAAATTAGGCCGTTCTATCATCAGCCAACTGGTGCATTTATGAGCTGCTAAAGTAATTGGCGATGGCAGGGAGATCTCAGCTGAGGTGAAGGTAGCACATTCACCTCAACGGAGCCTAAAGCTAAAGGCTTCAATGAAATAACGGAGAGGAGATGGAGGAGGAGGAGAGCGGAGCAAAAGAGAGTATCAAGGCGCCTCATTCACAGGCTCAGGGGTTTATGGGATTGCTCCCAGCTGTCACTCTGTGTAGTGAATCCGCAGCGCTGTAATATCTTAATTGTTTCAAATTAAATGCTCGTAAAATGGCAAAGGAAATGAGTTTTTCTCTCTGGCTAATCCAAAGCGGCCCCTTGACTTACATCTGGGCCCACTTTAAGCGAGAGGGGTTTTAAAAGGTGGAATGGCTCCCACATGAGATGGCTTTGGACAGAATGGTGTGGAATAAGGTTTTATAGGTTGCGATCTTCGATCCTGTCACTGTGCATATGTGAATCTGGTGTGTCTCAGAGCGGCTCTCTCTCTCTTTCTCCCCCATCTCTCTCCCTATCCCTCCCTCCCTCTCTCTCTCATACTCTCGTGCTCTATTTGTCTCCTTCATTTCCCTATCACACAATCTTCTCTGTTTCTACCTTCTTCTTTACATGTGTGCATTTGACGTGTGTGTGTGTGTGTGTGCACAGAGGCTTATCATAATAAACAGTCTAAATATCCTGTGGGGATTCACACATTTAGTCCACCCCCCCGACCCCCCTCCGGCACTTCTGAGACTCAGCTCATTCCACAGCACACAAATCACTCAACCAGGTAAAGTGCCCTGGATGACATGAGCCTTGCTGTCAAACACACACACTCAAGCACACACACACACACACACAAAGGCATGCATGCAAACAGAGAAACATATAAACCCCTTCACCTCATTCACAGAGAAAAATCAGTGGTTTTACATGCTCATAGCGCATATTACGCATGCAATTTGCACACAAAACACATGCCTTTTATATGCCAACAGTGTATGAGACGCCACTCACAGCATTTCTGAGCCCAATTCTCGTTCTGAATGGATATCAGAATTTCCCATTAGCCCCTGTTAACTTGACATCTTCCCTGCCATTCTTATATAAATATCAGCTTGAAATGAATCCCCTAACAGGCAAATCCAGCAGACAATTATGTGTCATTACATCTGTGAAGTGGTATTGTGGTGGGGGTTGTAGGTGGTGGCGATGGTGGGGGCAGTGGAGTCGATTATCATAAAATGAAACACCAACTGAGAAGGCCCGACACCTCTCTACTTGGAACCAAGACTGATTGAAAAAAAGGCCCAACCGTCATTATCCCCCGGTAATGCAGGGAGTTGCTCTCATTTTACCCGGCGAAGAGCTATAAAGGTGAGTGGGGGTAAAAGTCACAAGTGCCCTAAAAGTTTCTGACACCATCTGCTAAGTCATGCCATTAGCGTTCTATATGCTCTGCTGGACTGGAGAGATGTAGAGGAAAGCACTATGTACGTATCTGATAAAAGTTATGTCAGACGTCTCTGGGCACTTGTGCTTTCTGGATTCATTCCAGAAACTGTGCTACTGCATTTACTGCAGAGGTTACAATCAATTTGCTGTAAGTCGATACATGGCTCCTGTTGCGTACCCTATTACACCTCAGTGCTCACAGCTTATTTCTTACACAACTGAAGGCAATTCACCGTGCAATCCAAATATTAAGAACAAACAGCATGTCCGAAATTAACAGAAGACAATCACACCATGAAATCAACACGGCACTATTCACTATGGTGTGAACAGGAAGTCAGTGGTAGGACTGAAGTGTTGTGATTGATGCATACGGCAACAAAGCGACAAATGAAATCAAATGCTAAACCACTTTTATCCAAAGGCAAAGTGCAGTCCTACTATGACAGTGTCCCGATGTTTGAAATGAGAGTGTACGTCCCACAGCCGCTCACTGAATAGATCTTGCCTCTCTCCGTTGCCATACTCTCTTCATTGAGATCTTCCACATTTTGCCATCTATTTTCCTCTCCTGTGTATTGCGTCACTTTTAATGCACTGTAGAGTATTCTCCATCCTCTCCTCTGATACTTCACAACCCATCTCTCCCCTCTAATCTGTACTTCTGGTCCTTTCATTTCCATCTCTATCCGCTCCTCTCCTCCCCTATCTTCCCTACTCATTCCTGTAGCCGTTTTTCATGCATCCTCTTTCCCTCTTCTCTCCCCTCTCGTGTCTCTCTTATCGCCTCTTCTCCTCCCATCCTTTTGGTCTCATTTTTGAACTGCGCCACACTAACCACTCCTCCTCCTCTTCTTTACTCCCTTGTGTACTGTTGGTTGTTATCCCTCCCTTTCTCTCCCATTCTCAGTCTCTGTCTATTTCTCCCTTTGTCTCTCCCTTTACCATCGCCATTACCTCTTCTGTCCCTCCTGTCTGATTATCTTGTTACCACTGCAAATTCTCCTGACCCCGTCTCTTCCTCACATCCTCGGGTCTTTATTTCAGTTTGACTCGTCCTCTTTCATCATGAATATTTTTTCTCTCTCTCCATATACTTAACCACAATGGAATTGTTTTCTACTTTTTTCCCTTCTCTCCTTTAATTTATCCTCCATTACCTGCTGCTATTCCTTATGTCTGTATGCCAGAGCATGTCCTATTGCTGCCAATCCCACTTTATTCTCTCTCTCTCTCTCTCTCTCTCTCATGTTTGTGGCCTTTCGCTCTGTGCACATCTAATGGCTGGGGTGTAATCCACTGGCTAATCTGCTGACAGCCTGTGTGACAAGGCATTAGCTCTGTGTCACTGCCTACCATGCTGCTTCTCAGTGTGTGTGTGTGTGTGTGTGTGTGTCTGTGTGTCTGTGTGTGTAAATATGAGAGCGAGTCAGAGAGAGAGGCTCTGAAGGTTGGTGTGTGCATATGCATATGATATATATTTGTGTATATACTAGCATGTGTGACAGGGTGTAAGTAATGGTTTGTGTGTGTGTGGGTGCGTGCACGGCATGCATGTGTGTGGGTTTAAGCATGTGTGTGTGTGTTTCTCCATGTCGATGGGATGCCCGGGCATAAAATAGCTCCTCAGTTCTGCATGACCTCTCACCTTTGCATTTTGTCTACCATTTGCCCATTGCTGCTCTTTCTTTCCACGGGTGGAATTTTAATAAGAAGTCAGTTGAGAATGCTGCTAAATGGAACAAGAGGCACGCTAGGCAAGGCACGCCAAAACAGCCTTGTCGGGGTGCCTAGCCAGTGTGTCAAGCATCCAGCCATGTCAAATAGGACACAGTGTGTAAACAAATGTTGGATTTTCAATTAGCAGATTTCACTGTAATAGATGCAATATTATTGTACTTTTTTCATAGAACTTTTTATTTTTTTTTTTTATTTTTGGCGCCAAAGGCTGATGTCCATACTGTGAAAAGGGTGAGCGTGTTTGTGCATGCAGGCATGTGCATGTGCCGAACTACATGCATGTGTCTTTGTGTATATGCTGCCCAAAGATCCCACCCCTCCAGTGAATTCCCAGCTCCGCTAAACCAACAGACCTCTATGACAAGAACTCAATCTTAACTAATACTTTCCCCCCATCGTGCTCTTTCTAGCTTCTGTCCCGTTCTTTAGCAAGTCCCCTCCCCATCTCCACACGAGTGATCCTGTTATCGCGGCTGACCCCTCGCTAGATCTGTCGACTGGCAAACAGATTACACCGACGGCCGCGGAACACAATGGGCTCCCCCGTTTGAAGTGGAGGGGGAGAGATTGCCTGATCCCTTGGTGCTGATAAACTGGCCGAGGCTTTGGGGATTCAAGAAGGTCCCATCGGAATTGGGAGGGGGGCGGGGTAGGTGCTATAGTCGACTTTAAGTCTTCTTCTAATCACTGGGCTTTCTAGGAGGGATAAGGGAAAGGAAAATGGAAGCTTGGTTTGGAATGGAATTAGCCCTGATGGATTTGGGGATAAGGTTGTTGGGCTTTGATTTTGATAGTGCAGTGAAATTCTCTTTTCGCTTGCCCCGCCCCACCAGGTCAGCTACAGAACAGCATCTCTGGAAGCTGGTAGATTCAATGTCTTGCTCAAGGACACTTAAGCAGGGCGGCTGCTTGCCAACATGGGGGCTTGAACCCAGGCATTGGATTGAAAGCCATTCTCCAACTCACTGTGCCAGCCTGCTGTCTGACGATAGGCATGCATAACCCTCCTTAAGTTATTGTACTGATAATATCGGCACAGTGCTACCAATGGCTTTTGCATTAAATATTTTCCAGCTAATGAATCATCATCCCAGGGGAACAGCGATTCATTTCATTCATTCTAATTTCTGGGTATTCCTTGAGCCATTCCTCAAACTTCCCATGTTTGACTGCTGCCGCATGGGGGATACTTCTGCCATTTGACTGAGAAAACGGCACAATTATCATTGATTCATGCACCATAAGAGCAGAGCAGAGTGAGGCAGACTCTTATGAAATGTGGCTTGCCAAAATACTGTCAGAGTCTGAGGTTTGATGGCTCACTCGTCCGTGGCCTCCGCATCATGTTGTCTTCACCAGCTGTTGTTTGACAGAAAGGGATTCTTCCCGCCGAGTACAAAGACACAGCTATCAACTTAAGAGGCTTGACAGCAAAAGACCATGGGCCTTTTTCTACTGTATTATAATAGGTATTTCTGGTGTTGTATCTGCATGTAGTATAAGACAAAAAAACAGCAACAAATTAAAAGAAAAAGAAATCTGCAACTGGAGTGTTGCACTGCAGTGTATGTTTGCAACATGCTATATAGTGTGTCATAAACAAGATTGTATTTTTGGATGTAACATTTCACCACTTTATGATGAATTTCTGCCCTACTGCTGACTGAATTACTATAGAACCAAGATCTGGTCTAGTGGGAAAGGTATACCAAGCAGCACAGTCCTGGAAATCAGTGAGAGTTACCGCCTTTTATTGATCTGTCCTAATTACAGGAGCCAATAAAATATATGGCTTTCAGGCTTGCCAGAAGCCACTGATATGGCATACCAAGTTGAGCAATCACTTCTAATGGCAAGTGATCAAATCACTGACTACCCTGCCAAAAAAAAGATAAAAAAATATGGAGCAGTATAAAACCCAGTCTGGGGCAACATTGCCAAACAAGGCTGTCAGATCTGAGCAGTTGTTGTTTTCCCACTCTGTTTTAGAGTCTCAACAACAACTGATGGCAAATGAAGAAACATATCCATGCCTGCTATTTTACTTGTGACTTCGGTGGTTGTAAATATGGAAACGACAGCAATTACTTCAAGTTTTTGTAACCCGTTGTTGGCCCGTGTATACATGTCCTTTCCACATTCAGTTTTCTCTAACAATCATCACTGCAAATCAGGGCAATATGATGGCAACACTTAAGAACAGGGGCTCCTGATGTAGATTGTGAAATACCAGATGCAACACTGAGGCCTATTGACGCTGATTGTGAGAGCAAGGCCAAGCTCCTAACTCTTAGTAGATCATCGTAATTAAAACATAAATTGGAAGTATTGAGCTGCATGCATTGCAGTCACCAACAAAGGCTCCAGGGCAGCATTGATTCATGCACGCACTTGGAAACCATTGCTCTGATTTGCACAGAGTAAAATATAGAAGGCTTGTGAATAAAATCAATAGCAAACAAGCTGCTTGGGCTCTTCAGAAAGTAGACGGTGAATTACAATCGGGCAAATAATGCTGCAGGTATGAAAAAGTGTAGGCACATGGGACAGATGCAAGCTTAACTGTGCATGCAAAACAAAGCACATTTAAGGTACAAGTCTGTGGAGAAATCTATTAAGAATGGTGAATTATTGAAAGGCCACTGATTGATTTGAATGGCCTCTGGACTTTACAGAGAGAGACTCGTTGAAATGTGTCTAAGGAAAGGCCAGATGAGGGATAATGGAAAGAATTAAGTTCTTGAGTTTATTTGTGGACACAACTCTGATGCAATCTCTATCGCGTCACATTTATGTTTAGTCTACTACATCTACTGTGATAAGTACGCACAAACACCAAACACAGTGACTATGATTTATGTGCCTGGTGCTGTGCAAGGCCTTTAAGAGTGCACATTTAGAAAATTACATTGCTTGTGAAATTGTATTTTAGGGTAGGTTTGTAGGTGGAAGAATAGTTGTCTGTTCCACCTTTTCTAAACCAATTACAACAACCACTCCATCTTTAATAGAGTAGGTACATAGGTTCAGCTCATAACGTTAAATGAGGAATAATATAGTCAGGCAGAGCCGTAATTATAAAGAACAGGCTATTCTGTTTTTACTTCAAGGTTCACTCCCAAACACATCGGAGTGTCTTTTTCTTTTCTTTTTAAGGCTAATATAGCGTGATGAAAGAACAGAAGCACAATAGCAGCTATCTACAGGGATGCCATGTGCCATGGCTTTGAGAATAGTCTCCAATATGGCTCTGGGCATGCACCTGAACCCCTTGTTCCATGGCGAAAGTTATGACTTAACATCTTGGAATGAATTGTGGATTCAAAGCGCGACACAAACTATACCAAAGTGTGAAGTGAATCTGTCACCAGAGAATGTTGACGCTAGTGTTTTCTCATCAGAAGTGCAGCAAAACCATCAGAATCAGATTGACCTGGCTACATAGTCTACTGTAACTTATTAACGACCATCGCAACTATTATGGTGCAACAGTGCAGTCTTCGGTACGAATGATGTATCCCATGGACTGTATGTAGGCTTTAATTCATGCCTGTGTAATCCCTGGTTTCCAAGGATGTCTCTGGGCACTATCCTTCAATTCTGCCCCGCCAGCCCCACATCTGGGGAAGAGACAACCCAGCCCAAACTACAATGGGGAGGAAGGAGAGAGGAAGGGAAAGTAAGACAGAGAGAGATTCAGCCAACAATGACAGGGTAGGCAGGGTGGGATTAATGGAGGGTGGTGGAGGGAAAGAAGAGGGAGTGAGAGGAGGATGGAAAAAAGAAGCCAAAAAGTGAAAGAGGGAAGGCAGAGATGAAAGCAATCAAAGGTGAACATAAGCACGAAGAGGACTAAGGATGGCAGAGAAAACAAAGGGTACAGAGAACAGCAAGAAGGATGGATGGGGTAGACTGGATAGAAAAACAGCAGAAGCAAATACAGGGAGGGGAGAGGTGGGCAAAGAGAAGATAGCATGGGGAAAAAAGAGAGGCGAGGACAGGGAGGAGGTTGAGGGAGAAAGGATAGAGAAAGCAGGGAGATGAATAAGAGAGGGAGTTGAAAATTGGAGAAAAGAGAGACAAGGTGGAGGAAGAGCTTTCCTTCCCAGCCGTGTACTGTATCCTCAAAGCATCTTTCATCCGCCCTCACATGAGCAGCCCAGCCAGAGAAACCCCAGAAAACTACACGCGCGCGCACACACACACACTGTCTCTCTCATGCCAAAAAGTGTTCTTTGACTGAAATCATCAAGCTACATTTTTTGGAATCATACAAAGACTGTTTTGTGCTTTTTGTTGTTATAAGGAACTGCTTAAAAAAAAAAGCGATGCAGAACACACAAAAAAGCTTTCCCTCTAATCATAGCCACGACTGCATGAACGTTTTTGTTCTTACAGGAAACCAAAGGAGCAGACGCAAAGGTATCTTAGTAGTGAACATGCAGACGCACGCGCACAAACACGCAGCCTGATAATAAAAAAAAAATCTGCGTTACCATAATGGAAAATGGGCTCTCACATGTGATTTTGAAAGTTGACAGCAAAATTGTGTGTGTGTGTATATATATAGATAGAGAGAAATGTAAGGCTATAAAATCAAGTAAATACATAACAGATGTGTTAAGTATCCTTAGCACGCACACCAGCGCATGTACACAAATGCACACACTCTCAAGGTACACGCTTACATATACATTCTCACACATACACACAGTCGAATGCTAGGAGCAGAGAGGAGACAAAGGAATTCAAGAGAGGCTGACTAACAGAGTATGACATGTCCAAGGCCTATCACTAATTATGCCTCCACCACAACAGACTGTTCCCTTACTATGATCCACTGCAATAGGAGACAGGGGAAAAAAGCTACAGCAATTACTACTGAAACCACCCTATAAGTGAGGTGTATGTTAGTCTGGAGAAGGTGTCATGACATGGGGAAAAAATCCTTCCAGAATAAAGACACCATAAAGTGTTTTATGTCTCCATATTATTGCATTAATACACTTTATAGCAATGTTCATTTTAAATCATTTTAATGCAATCCCACATTCCTTTATATATAATATTGCGGTTTGATCACAAGTGTGTTGGAGGTGACAGGAAGTTACACTCATTACTTTAAAGAGTAACTAATGTAACATTGACTGCATTGCTACAGTTAGTTTAATAAGTAATGCATCATTACTTTCAGAATTCCATTTATACTGGAGCTGCTGAATGCACTAATGCTGCAGTTCATTTCCTATTGTTGTAAAGCCCAAATCAAATAAAGCTAGCTGAGTCACTTTAATGTGCTTGCGAAAGTAATTAAAAAATCTTTAATACTAGAAAGACCAAACTGCAGTCAAGGGCTGTTTTACATTTTAGAATAGTCTCACTTTCTGTACAAACCAGTGTTGTTGGATTTTCTAAATCATGTAAGGAAATAGTAGACAATTATATTTTTCTCACAGCTTGTCTTCCCTGTAAATCCCCCAACTCCAATGGTCTTTCTAATGTTAAAGCTGCACAAGGCAATTTTGCATGTTGGCCCCCCAAATGGCAGTGAGACGTAACAGTTTGAATTGTGAGGACAGCAGTAATGTAATGTGATGTCAGTAGACTGCACACTCCTCAGACTGAAATGTCTTTTTCTAATGGCTGGTGGGGGTGGAGGTGATTCCAGCTTTCTCTGGACGGAGCGCTCACTCGCTGCTGTTTAGGATTTGTAGGTTTTGTATTTCACTCTTAAGGTCACCTCATATGTGTGGCAAAGATTTCCCACCAGTGACCATACCTGACAAATAGAATTTAATTTGGGCAAATAGCGTGAATCTACAGAGTCTCATTAGGGGGAATGAGACGCTCCTCTCTGTTGCATCCACACTTTGCAGTTCAAGCTGCAAGAGGATCTGGTTCATTTTGCAAACAAGCAATACAAACACACACACACACACACACACCACATCCCTGGACTTCCATTGTTAATGAATAGCCCACAAGCCCATTCTGATTCTTGTCTTCCCACAATGCACTATTGCATGGGTAACAGAAACGATGGGCAGGCTGAGATGTTGCAGCATGCCATTTATCTCTGTCAGACGCGGTTGAACGCAAGTTCTTATTGGCTGGGCAGGAGTCGTGATTGCTAAAGCGGCACACCGATCTCTGGCACCATGCTAATTAAACAGTGGGGGGAGAAAAGGGCAAAAAACGGGGCGTTCACACTCTACCCTACCAGGCTCCCCATTCTGCTGCAACAGCATTAACACAACCCTGGGACTGAGCAGAAATGGAAACCCAGCTTCAAATGCCATGACTCATCTTTGCTGTTGACTGCATGAGGTGGTTGCACAATTCTTGCATCACAGTTTGAGGTGAATTGGTGTATAATGCTGACATTTAATTGGAACCATCACACAGTGAGGTGTCCAGCTTTGATTCATGTGGTTGTTGTGTGTCGTATTTCACTTGTCCACATCATATGTGAAAACTAAACTGACCTGCTAAAAAAAGTAAGGAAAGCTCACTTACCTTTCAGCACCCAAGCAACCTTCCCAAAAATTCAAGAGCTGTAGGACAACAATAAGATATGTTAAATCATAACGCATTCATCCCTGTATGACATCTATGATAATAAGTAAGTCATCTGTGGAAAGAATAGTTCAAGAGGTGTAGATGAAAATAGTTAGGCAAACACGTTTCATTCCTGGAAAATAATATTAATCAAAGCTACACCAGCGATCCGCTGCCCTGAGTTCAGCACCAATTCAGCACTGTAGTTACTTTTTACAGTGTAAAGGGCAAACATTTATTACACGCTGATTACATTTGGCAGGCATATGTGTCTGACACTTAAGGCCTTGTAATTTTCTAGCCCGTTACAAAAACGCTTCTTCACCACTGATATTCAATCACTGCTTGAATGTGGTTTATCTCCCATGCATTTCATTGGGGCACAAAAACTAAGTTGTGAGAACAAAGGGGAGACGGGAGTTTGGGGGGCACTGAGCAGCTTCTTAGGTTAGCACTTAATTAAAATGTGGGAGGCACTCAAAAGGTCAGAGATTGACGGGAAAAAAAGGGAACGCCACTGCTGATTGTGTGCATAAGGCGCTCAAGGTCTTGAAGATTAATGCCAAGTCTGCTTTGAAAAGGGGAATACAGAGAGAGGAGAGAGAGAATTAGTCGTGTGCCCGATAAATAGTGTATCTCCATGCTCCAGTCCCTTACCCGTTTTTTTTATTCCAGCTGGGAGATAAAAGTCGGACTTGGCACTGGTTGTCAACGCAATTGATTCTGGCAGAGGAATATGATTGCAGATAGAGTATGAGGACTAAGTATCTGAATAGCCGCTGTCAAAATGGTGAAGGGGAGTTTATTCCTAGTTTGTATGCAAGCTATGTCACGGAGTTATTGAGACCAAATGGCTACAGTTTGATGTATACTGCCATATAATCATCAGCTGTTGTAGACATAGGCTTATAAGCATTGTGTCTGCTTTACAGTGGACACAGCGATACATTATTTACTATAACATGATAAATCATTGAAATAAAAGTATTGAGATTATAAATTGTTCTTTGAACAGTTATTACAATTGTATTTACCATGAACTTAATATTGGCAGGCATGTCAGTTTGTCATGCATCAAATCTGACATTTTGACATCTTGCAAATTGTTATTTGAAATCCATTTTGAATTAGTCTAGTCTGCTCAATATGCTTCTTAACATAAATGCTGGCTTGTGTTAGATTTGTAACAGCTCAGGAAACGCTATCCACCAGTGTCATAATTTGGGGGGAAACAAGCATGAAATAGCAAAAAAGAATGGAAAGTTTGGAAAGAGGAAATTGATAGCCCCGATGTGTCTGACCCATCGCTCCAATGAAAAGGTTCCTTGACCGGTGGGGAATACAGAAAATGATTAATAGGCACACTCCAGAAATCAGCAGGCAATGAGAGGGCCACCTGTCAGAGGTCCTACAGCCCTTTGTAGATTTATAGCTAATAATTGGGCGTGAATGTAACCATTCTGGCACTATCGGCACCTCACAGGGGCACTCGGTTTGAGACACAAACGGGGGGAATCAATCTGTTTCATGAATGCTGATATACTGTGAGAGTTTGTGGAGATGCAGCCAAAAAAAAATCCATCTTAAACTCCTTGTGTCCCTCAGAAATTGAGGCTGGCTGCTGAGAGCAAGGTGTCGTCCCCAAAATAGACTTCGGCTTGTCTGAAAGGAGTCACATTTAACAGGGCTGAAGCCTCTCGAAGTTTGGAAAATGTTAGAATCGTAGACACTAGTAAATGCTATTCATTGCACACTACATTGTAAATTACTGTACATATAGTACTCGAGTTGGAAATAATTTGGTGTTCATTGTATACTCATTACATTTGTCACTATGTTACATCTGCCATGAACCGCACAATGTGAGAAACTGTGAAGTAGAGTCTAATGTATTATACAATCACAATATCAATTAACTGCATTTTGACAGCACCTTAACACGTTTTAGTTTATGTCTTCAATATCCCCAAATAATGAAAGTAGCACATGTAACAACTGGGGAAATAGACTTGACGACCTCCTTAAAACACCATCTGTTGCACAGTACCACCACAGGCGAGGTGAGATTAGCCAGTGAGGCCGAAAGAGTCACGTTGTGAGACCCAGAGTACTGCGTTGCTCTGCAAATGGCAAAACACATTATCTCCATGTCGCTTGATTTGAAATACTATTGTATGTTCAGGATGATTTCAATACATCTCACTCAAAAGCCACTGGAAACATGCCAGTGCTGTTGCAATTAGCAGAATGGTGAGATGTGAGCAGCAGAAAGGCAAACTACAATGAGGAGGAGAATGGAGAGCACTGGTGACGTCTGACATTGTCATTTATATCTGTGACGGGTGATCAAGCTAGCGAAGAAAGTGATATTATTCCGCTGTATGTAAACATAGTCTGGGAATATCAAACCCGCCGAACAGTGATGATGTGCTGCCTGCCTAAATAACCCTGATGATGACTGGCCTTAGCGCTCCATTTATTCTAACACGAATGTCACCCCTCCCTCTTTACCGTACCAAACCCCTTCCCCCATCCCACTTCCCCATCTCACCCCCCGCCCACTGCCTTCGGTTTATATACTCTCCCAGGTTTCTTCTGGGCTCAAGACATTTCTTTTCCCATAGACCTTGGTGTCAGGGTCACTGTCCCCCCGCACTTCTCTCTTTCCCTTTTCTCTCCTGCTGTCTTTTCCCTCTCGAAAATCTTTGTCCGTTGCCCTCCTGACAGCCACCCATCAACCTGGGTGCAATTTAAAAAGCCCTTCAACAGCTGCCATTCCACAGGGCTGGCTATCAGTCCAGCTGCCAAAGCCCAGACAGGGACTCTGCTTCAGCAAGCAACTTTGAACGTCAGGTTGGTTCCCCCCCATTGCAAATGGACTGAAGGTGAAAGACTCTATTTCTCAAAAATTGGCTTAGTTGAAGATGGGGAGACAGAGGGGCGACGTTAGAAGCGGCATTGCTACTTCCTCCCTGAAATGCTGCAGTTGACAATTTTCAACAGGCGTGCAGTGTTGTGGTTGGAAGTCAAATGGGTTGACGTCATGGAAGTGATGAACATGATATAACAATGTCAACTTGAATTATATTTGTCAACATTGAGGCTTTGGGAAAAAGGAAAAGCAGAAATACATTTTGCTCTACTGCAATTTACCAATTGCCTGTGAGAGAGTGGGCATGCATGTGTACATTGCATATATTGCTCAACTAAATGTGCATGTTGCCTGAAAGAATCATGTGAAAACGACTCAGCCTTGAGGTTGAGCCGCCTGCACTTCTGTCCTCCATATGTCTTTGTCAAAAATATTTGTTGTGCACCAAGTGAGGGATGAAATCAATCCAAGTGCTATTTCCCAAGTTGCCCCTTCCTGAAGGCAGCAAATTGTACTGATACTCGCCAGATCAGCCTACATTGTCAAATGTAACAACTGGCCACCAGTGACATTCGTAGACAGACCATCTGGTCTCCAGCGACCAATCATCATTCTGAAGTGTTTATGGAAAGAATGGAATGGCTAGGCTATTCTCCTGTCTCCTGTATTAGCAACTAGGAGAAATGGATGTGAGAACTGCATTGATATTATGGACTGACCGAAGTGTGCTTCATGCCAAGTGGGAAATGTGTTGAGGTGGTCCATAGGCACTGGTGGACTAGACTTTTCTCAGTTTGAATGGCTGAACAGATGAACTTGCTGGCCTTCTATCTCCTTAGTTTCACCCACTCAGTTTTGGTAGACTCTGAACTGCCTGAAGATAAATATATTGACAGCACTGTAAGGTCATGCCAAGACACTCAAGAACACAAAATGTGCTCTAATAATAAGCTGTGTTAGAGCACCATTTTGAGGTAACCCTTTCTAAAATGCCAAATAATAGACTTTACATTTCAATCAAGTTCTATAGACAAATGTTTTACAGTCTTTCATATGCTGGCACTAAAGAAATGCTGCCCCCCATGACGTCCATTTAGCAACAGGCCTTGTCAGTTGAATTGCCTCGGCACTGCCTATAGCTAAAGGAGATGAGCTATTTTGAACCACTGCTTCTGGACTGGCTACAGCCATTGTGTTGTGAACTCTTTTGCTATCCGCCAAAGCTTTTAGTCCATTGTGTAACTGCATCAGTTTTGCCCATAGCCACAAGTCCACATTTACAAAAGATCCAGTTGGCTGTGTCACACTGCTATGTACCTGGGGGATGTAGGCTTGTTTTGCATGGACCAGGGAGGGTAATTGTTGGGTCCATTAAAATGAGAGAGGGCTGAAGCTTCCATGCTGAAAAATGCCCAGAGGGAGCTGGCTTTGTGGACAGGCATGTCCCCTGATCCCATTCAGCAAAAGAAGTTAATGGATTTGAAGTGGGTCATCTAGAGTTAAATTGAATCCAACACCAATGGATAGGCTTTGATGTAGCAAAGATTAAGGCATGGCTGTAATTTGATGTGCAAACCCAAAGGACCCTCAGCTTCAGTAAGCCCAACCTCTACAAAATTCCTTCAGTCCATAAGTGCTTGCGTTACACTGTCCTTAACAACAATGTGCAGTGAAGCAGGAATGGTTCAATATATTTCAAATGTAAGCCAAACATGTATGTGTTGATTTCTTTAGACATGAATGGAGGACTTGAAACATCTATTTTTTCTTCTTATTTTTCATTGCCAACTATGTTGGTGTGAGCAAGCCACTCAATTGGAAATTGCACTGAAAAGCATGAGTTGAGAAAAAAGATTGGATGAGATTGTATCTTGTGGTTCAACTGAAAGTTCTCTTCTTTGTTGAGTAACATTTTGTGGCGTCTGGGTCAGCTCCCTAGCTTGGTTTGAGAAATTCTTCCGAGTGTGTTCCCTTTACTGCAAAAGTACTGTCACATGTTTCCGATTTTTTTTTTCGCTTCCTCTGTCTCTCTTTAGTTGATGACTAAGGGAGAAGCCATGCATCACTGGTGGAATATATCAGTTAATGGAAGGAGTGACCTTCCCTTGCCCTTCTGTAATAGCCCAGCATCATTAGTGAGAGGGTAAAGAGAGGGCTCCTCATCCATATGTTTCAATAATTACTTTGCACTTCTGTCAAGGCACATACAGAAATCCTGAGCTGAAATCACAGCACTACACAGTGTTTACCTTTACAGGTTGATTAATGAAACAACCATGTGGCAAAAGGTTTCTGAATACACCCCTTTCCTCATTCAGACCATCTCATTTTCTTGTCACTTTTCCTCAAAAAGGTTGAGCAATTATTATTGACAAAGGTGAAAGGTATAAAAGCTGAGGTTTTATCACATGAAAGCGGTTCTGGGTTATGGCTCAGCCTTGGTTGCAGAAGCAGCACTGTGTGAGTGGCACATTATTCCTCAGCTACCCTGCCACTCCTATTCTAACTCCACATCTCTTCCCCCAATCTATTTTCTGCCTGGCTAGTCTTATGAAACTGCATATATTCTGTCAGATTACTCTCACGATATTCCCATACTGTTTAGTTCTTGGGTGTTTGAGGAGCAAACTTGGAAATGAGGGCCAAAGCAACGGGGAATGTGTGAGCTGATTAGAGAGATGCTGCAGCTTGAAGATTCACAGATGGACTTTTGTGCTTAAAAATTGAAAGTTTTCTACTCAAGCGATATGGTGAATATATTTGGCATTATGTTTAAGGTCACAGTGGCACAGTATTACATCTGTATCATATTATGATAATGTAAATTCTTCAAATTCTATCAGACTTCTTTATGGTTATGGGAATGGAAGTGCAGAATACATGGATGCTTTTTAAGTGGACTTCTATTGAGTTGTACTGTCCTGGGGATAACAGTGAGCTTTAGTTTAATATGATGGGCATTGTGCTTAAATATGCCAATAGGCTGCAATATACCAACAATCTGATATTGCAAAGCTATTTTGATTCAGAGCGTTAACTTGTAGTGGAATAAATTAATTTCCATAAAAGTATGCATGGACTATAACCAACAACAAAAAAAGATGACAGTGAAAATTTCATTAGCCGGCAAATTACCTTAATGTCTCTATTCATTTCGAGCTTGAGCTGGTGGTGTGCATAAAAATGGCTCTGTGAGAGTCAAACGCTAATAAAAATGCACAGGGGAAATGAGGGAGTGGTGTATCACAGTAACAAATTAGAACTAACAGGGTGAAACATTTCGACCATAGTGACGTGAGAACAGTCCTCTACAAGTGGTAGTTTTAAAAAGTGTAGAAAATATTAGGTCAGGGGTAGCCACGGCCACTTTACAAAAACTGTCCTCCATCCGCCTGGTTACAAAGCTGACCACAGCAGGCTGCCCGACTTGCTGCGAAGCCACCTTGACACAGGTGAGCACTGAGCAAGTCATTTTCTTTGAGATTTCACAACTGTCTGTTATGTCATTGAAGTGTTTGGAAAGTGCTAGATTGGTTTTTCAAGTGGGAATATTTACTAACCAACCAAGTAAATCAGTTTGAAAACCGTTATTGATTATGATGCAGGTAACTCAAGTCTACAAAATCACTATGGTCGTGATTGGTTACATACGTTTTACATTCTGCATACGTGCACATCAGTGAAAATAGCTTAGTGTGAAGAGGAAGGTGTCAGACGTATCAAACTTTTTCACCAAGAACAAAGTTACCTAATCTCAGACAGGGAAAGAGATGTACGTAGGAGAGTTATGGAGCGGGAGAAGGATAAGGAGACAGATGAAGAGACAGAGTGATCAAGATGGTAAAAATGATATAGAAGAGAGAGCCTGACGGCAGAGGGAGGTTCAGGGAAAGAGACTGAGAAGCCTTCACCAGGAACAGTTCGCCTGTCAGGGCCACCATACTCACAACTGCACTGTACAGCATCGCTATGTAATTTTTACATAGCATAATGTTACAGAATGCTTTGTCATTGTTTATTTCCATGACGTCAAAATGTCTCTGGTAGACAAATTAAAGAGCAGTACCACTGAACGTGTTATTCCAGTGGTCTAGGTGAATCCTATGGCTAGAAACCATAACTTTTAGGCTTTCATTTCATGTACCAAAATGAGCTTTACTTTCCAGTGACGCTAACAGCGGTGAACCAATATATGAAGCTCATGAGGTCATAAGAGCTCAAATGACAAATGCTTTGGGTCACAAAGTCAGTATGCCATTCATTGCCCACGGATGAGCTACAGCTTTCCCAGCCAGATGACTAAACTGTCCTCGGACACTGGAATAACGTGGGAATTCTTCAACTCTGGTATTCCAATGAAGTATATTAGCTAAACGACCACTCAGGAATGTGAATGGGATTGCTTATTGTACTGATTGATCACTCTGTGTTGATGGGCATTAGAAAATATTTGTATTGATGTGTTTGTATTGCAATTTCATTCCATATCAAAAACAGGAGAGATGACAAGTTAATGGATTTACTGAGCACACTTGGGGAATAATTTGTATTGTACTTCTACTTCTGAAGTGAAGGAAGAGAAATAAATCACATTCAATTTGAATTCAATGTGTGTGTTTTTCAGAATAGATCTTTTCGATGTTGTTATCCTATTTTCCATGCTCTATCTGCCCTGGATTTGGAGTCAAAGGCCTTTGAAGTGTTTCACTCTAAAAACATCCAATTTATTTGTTCTTAACTTGAACCAAAGATCACCCTCGCATTATCTCTGAAAATGCAAGAGGGTAAAACGGAGGAGCTCAGGCTACAACTGAAATTTGTAAGTGACCTGATCCTGTTTCTTCATTCACTCCAGATGTTTGAACTATTCTACAACTGAACTCTCTACCAGATTCGCGAAACTAAATAACAAGGGAGACTCAAGTTTAACATGGCCTGGGTATATTGAAGGAAAGATTTATATTCTGCTTGTCTTTAAAGAGTTTTGCAAAAAGTCAAAAAGTAATTTTGCGTTGATTTACCACATTGCAATGATTTCTTGCTCTCCCGATCTTGCATTTGGAAATAATATCATTGGATGTCATCAACATATTCCAAATGTTAACAATAGTTTGTGTGCCCCCATAAAATAAAAATCACTTTTTAAATTGGATACGGAATGAATGCAACGTAGACTGATTACATCTGTTTACGTGTCAATATGCTCATATCTGTCATTCCTCAAAATGTGGTTCTTGATGCTTTCATTCAATCCCCGTCCAATCTACTCTACCATGAAAGAAAGTCTCCTACAAGCGCACCACAAAAGAAGTCGCTAACCGATTTGGATCAAGAATCTCCCCGGGCAAATCAGCAATTAGAGCTTAAGCTGCCTTGTAAAATCAATTAGGAGTCACAGTGTGTGCTACAGGTACAACACTGGCTGGTACCCCTATAAATGGACCAAGAAGAGTGATTCAGATCTACCATGCGAGAGACTGTAATATGGCACTTAGTCACAGACTTTTAAAAAAAATCTCCCTGCCTCGTGAGGAGTGGCTGTGTGGGTTTGACTTGCTGAACAACTTCCAATGTCAAAGTCAGCGGTGAGTCACATTGTAATGATAGTTGCAAGATGTCCAAGGGTTACTGAGAATGAAGTTGTTAAAGTTCAATGATATTTCAATAATATAACTTTTTTTTTTATTGGGGCAAAGCTTCAACATCAACACAGACGTTGGTCTGCAATGCAATACTGTACAGTAAGAAAATGTATTGTGAGCATACATTTTAGTTAAGCTCCTGCAATAACTACTATTGGCAACAAGTTTTGGAATATGACTCTCCTTTATAAGCACTCAGGTCATTAAACTACCAGAATGAGTCATTTATTTGCCAATGAAAGCAGCTTATTCAACTCTCACGTTGACATTTAATGAGATCGGGACTGTGAATGATCTGCTTTCTGCCTTTACTTGGCTATTTCAGTGCACAGCAACAGAACAGCTGTTAGTTTCTAAGGGGTAGGAAGATCAGTGATAGAGAACAAAGAGGGCAGCATCTGTCTCTTTGAAAGATGCTGTGTTATTATTCATCAACATCTTTGCGTGGCAGAATGCCACCAAAGTATATTTCCTCCAGGTGTGTCTAATATGTTTGGACAATATAATATGTACCCATATTGGTTAAGTTATGCAAACAGACGCTCGGCTTGTGTCATGTTGCATGTTCAGTTTGAGCACTTGGTACAAAAGGCAATTTGTTCAATTTCTCAATCCTTAATACTGCCAGTACATCAGAGAGTATTTATAACTTCAGAGAATATAAACAGAAAAACAAAATGGTCAGTATCGGCCATAATCATGCCAAATGATGAGTTATTTTATTTTGTAACAAATGGAAGTTCTGACTCAAATATTTGACATCCAAAACTTTTTTATTTTGCTGACACAAGAAATGTTTCTTCTGTAGTCTCTGTCTCTTGTTGGGGAATAAGGCTATTCACAATACCCTTTCAGACTTGTTTAATGTCTAGCAATGATTTTTCAGTAGCAAAATGGGTCATGTAGAGGCATGGGGCCCTTTTTTACTTTCACCAAGGTCAGTAGGTCTCTACTGGCTTATGGCCCATTCAGCTGGGAGCTGCAATTAGGCTGTGAATCCATGTATCATATTGGGTTAGTCACCAGCTTCAGGTGCCCACTAGTACTATACATCACCCTTGGTTATACCAGGTAGAATACTTGGAAGGCCATAGTCAGCCCACAGGGGAATCATTAGTTCATATATAAATATGAGTAATGGGTGCAGATTTCACCTTGCCAGCATGGATTGAGGGGGTAGTAGCTTGGGAATGACAAACAAGGGTCATATAGGCCAGCCACTGCAAATGCCTTTGGTTACTATTGTTGTTATGATCCTGCATGCTAATTGGGGAAAAGAAAGCAGTGGCGGGAGAGAGACCAGTGCAAATTCAGACATCTGCCATGCAATGATATTCAGATAAACAAACAGCAACGGGAAGGACTGAATGAATGCCATGTGCGATTTACTCAAAACAAATGTAAATGGGATCTAACAACAATATTTTGCATAGCTATATTGTTTACTGTGTCTACATGCACTTCTTCACATGCTCACATGAAAAGCCCGGCCCTCTTTTCATGTGGTTTTGCATTTGTATAGCTTTTGAGAGAGCAGGCCTACCCTGCTGTGAAATAGTTTCACGCTGAGATCAGTGTTGTGCACGCGGTTCAGTGAATGCTGTTGTACGTTCTCACTTTTGCACATCGCAGGAAGATGCAACCCCTCATTCTTCCTCACTGGGCCAGAGTGAGTCAAAGATGCAAATATGGCCAGCCAAGCATGGAACTCTTAACCTCAATTGGTAACTCCAGAATTTTGGAACAGCCAGCACATTCCATTCTCCTAAAAGAACATGAAATATGTGTTGGCTTACTTCATTTATTTATTGGGGGTTTTTTTACAGATGAAAATACCCACAAGGCTGTTTTTTCATCTTCTTGCTCGTGAGGGCAGATGAAGTGTCAAAACTGTCAAAGAGAATGACAGATTTACTGTGGATTTCCGTGCTGTCATTTCTGACAAAATCATATTTGGTGCAATGACTTGTCAGGAGATTCTACAGTTTCTCACAAAAATGAATACCAGTTCAGATTCTGACTGTAAAATTGGTATACAGGTGTGCACAGAGGGTACAGGCCAATTTCACATCACACTGGACAGAAAAATCTTAGTAGTGGATTTTAGTATTGCAGAGCAGAGTGAGAAATGTATAGCCAGCAAATTCAGCATGAAAAGCAATACAATGACACACATCTTTTTTGACTGCATTGCTATTCTGGCTCCATGTTGGTGTATTACTATTGTCTGCAGCAATTACTACTGGCATCACTGTGCACTTTGTGAATAATGGAAGTACTTGGTTGAGACTTTCTGAGTGTTCCAGCATGGTAGTAGATGTTGCACGTAGAATATAAATCACAGGAAACAGGAACAATATATTTTGGGGCGAAATATTATCTTTCTACCTACTTAAACATCAACACTGCCAGAAGCTTATTTGGCTGCACATGCAAGGCTTTTATGAGCAATTTCAAAACATTTAATAGTTTTGAGGAACCAATGTGTCACACAGCTGGGCTGATATTCAGTGGGCCTGTGTCTGGTGCTTCTGGGGGAAGAAAAAAAAAGTCTGTGGACTGAGTCTGTGGAGTCCGAGCTGTGAGCCACCCAAGTGGAACGTGCCGAAAAATAATTAGCACAATAACATGGCGAAAAGGAACTTGAGGAAATCAACTGTTAAGGAACATCTGAGACTGCAGCAAGCTACGCCTAAGCATGGCCTCCTGCGGTGTTTTTAACAGTGCTCAATCTTCAGTCTCTGCAGAAGAAAATCACCTATTTATAGACTAAACCCAGTCTTTCAACTTCACTGGCTCCTCAAGATGGACTGCAGTTGTGTTGTCCACAGCTAATATCACAGTCAGAAGCATATGTTTATTCTTAAAGGCTGGCTTGCAGTAAATAAACCAAACTATATACGACATGTTATATTCCATATGGATTACATCAAAAGGAAAGAGCGATGTGGTGATGTCTGTAAACCACTCAATGTTATCAACTTAATTAAAAGTAATAAACTTTATGTAGACATATAGCAGTTAGTGGCAGATACACATGCACCCTCAAACAACCATAAGTCTCAAGCTTTGATTGCTAAATAACCTCACTGTTGGACAAAAAATATCCACAGGCCTTTGTATTTGTTAAACATGTCTGATGTCGGAAAATACAGCTCATTCTTTTTCTTTCTTCTCATATAAACCATCAGTATCATAAGGCCCAACTCTGCTGTCTAGTCATTTTATATCAAGTTTGGAGTGGTCAGGGTTCTGAAGTCCTGCCCATGAAATACTGTTCGCTTTACAGGATTCCAGCGCTGCCATAGCTGTAATACTCTACTCTATCACCCTGGTGGAGTTCATTCCATGGTATTTGGAGACATTATGTTGGCCACCTGATATAATCAGGAGTCCATAACAGTGAGTTGTAATTATCTGTACCTATACAGTCCTCCCACTCAGCTTATTCTAATGGGACTCACTGCAGCAGCTCATCTGAATAGGGGGTGTTTATACATGAAATGAAGGTGTAATTAAAATTGGTCTTGTGCTGAAAGTGCTGAAGGTGATTATGCTTATTTGCATAGATTCACTTTTTGAGTGCCTCAATAATCATGTCTGGTTCTAACATATTCTACATCTATCATGTTTAATCTTTCTTTTTTTCCCCCCAAACTTAGAGATGATGAAAATGAGTGTGGATGTGTGATGACATTTTGCATGGTCAATGTATCTCAAGGGCACAATATTATATGCGCTAAAGTTAGTTGTTTGTTGACTTGCGGAATGATTGGCATGTCATTCATGTCAGTGCGTGAGAGAGACCAATGGCTAACTGTACAGATTTATATTTAAGGCTTGTCGCAGACGCTGTTCTCCAGAGCGACTTACCACCAAGTTGCTCTGAATATGATTACCAAATGCGAGGAATAAAACAAGAATCTGACTAGAATGTGATGAGGAATCAGTGAAACTGGACGTCTATAGACAAACATTAGTATTCAGCTCATTTTTCACAGGCACAACATTATCTAATTTGCTCCATTGGGCTTGTTTGGAGGCAAATGGGGAACTATTATATGGGCCGCAGACCAAGGAGAAACTCATTACTTCTCACATTATCACTGGAAATGTGAGGGGGGAAAAACGGAGCTCTGTCGCTTCAGCTCGGTCGCAGGCTAAAGCCTTGCGTCTCAGCCAGATTGTAAATGGACCCCTTTCGGCTGATACGCCATGGCGTCCTAAGCCATGCCTGATATTTGGTGAAGGGATGTCATGACTGCCCCAGCTGTCACAGGCACAGCTGTTCACTTTCCCCTTGAGTGAGCAGAGCTGCCTTCGCCCTGCGGCATGATGGTGTGTGTGTACGTATGGGCAAGTGTGTGTGCAAGCGTGAGCATGCCGGGATACTGACAAGGTGCACTAGTGGGGCAACTCATTCCAAGATACAGCATTGTAAACAACTGTACGCAAGGAAAGTTGTGGTAACAAACTAGGAGGCTCTATCTCTATGTTTCTCCAGTATCATGTTGGTTGAAATGCTCCTTAATGGCATTGTGTCTATTGTCAGGTTCTACTAGGTCTAGCTTAGCACTAGTTTGACACTTTATCTGTTGAACTGATCCAATCAACAGATAAAAAGATAATGCTGAAAATGGACAGGGCCTGGTTTTGCATTTACCACTTAAAACAAGCTTCAAAATGATATCCAAATGTAGCTGGAGAGGGAGGTGGCAAGCATTTAGGAGAAATAATGTGAAGGAGCACAATAGATACTGAGGGACCACATTGTTCGAGGGCTGTTTTACATACAGATGTGAAATGGAAGCAGAGCTCTTGTAAATAATTAGACAGGGTGCCTATGATTAACGCTCTTTTGTGGCTGTGCAACGAGTGCCGAAGCGTAAGGATCTGAGTGACTTTGAAAATGGCCAAATTGTGATGGCTAGACGACTGGGTCAGAGCATCTCCAAAACGGCAGGTCTTGTGGGGTGTTCCCGGTATGCAGTGGTTAGTACCTACCAAAAGTGGTCCAAGGAAGGACAACCGGTGAGCCGGCGACCGGGTCATGGGCGCCCAAGACTCATTGATGCGTGGGGAGCTAAGGCTAGTCTGTCTGGTCCTATCGCACAGAAGAGCTACTGTAGCACAAATTGCTGAAAAAGTTAATGCTGGCTATGATAGAAAGGTGTCAGAACACACAGTGGGGCTGCGTAGCCGCAGACCGGTCAGAGTGCCCATGCTGAAGCGCCTACAATGGGCACGTGAGCTTCAAAACTGGACCATGGAGCAATGGAAGAAGGTGGCCTGGTCTAATGAATCACATTTTCTTTTACATCATGTGGATGGCCGGGTGCATGTCATTGTTTACCTGGGGAAGAGATGGCACCAGGATGCACTATGGGAAGAAGGCGAGGCAGCGTGATGCTCTGGGCAATGTTCTGCTGTAACACCTACTTAAACATTGTTGCAGACCAAGTACACCCATTCATGGCAACGGTATTCCCTGATTGCAGTGGCCTCTTTCAGCAGGATAATGTGCCCTGCCACACTGCAAAAATTGTTTAGGATTGGTTTGAGGAACATGACAAAGAGTTCAAGGTGTTGACTTGGCCTCCAAATTCCCCAGATCTCAATCCGATCGAGCATCTGTGGGATGTGCTGGAAAAACAAGTCAGATCCATGGAGGCCCCACCTCGCAACTTACAGGACTTAAAGGATCTGCTGCTAACATCTTGGTGTCAGATACCAAAGGACACCTTCAGAGGGCTTGTGGAGTCCATGCCTCC
>OOFE01006343.1:1529-18925 GCA_900323365.1 Monocentris japonica
ATAAATAAATCATAGAGCAGCAGTGTGTCAATGCTGTACACCCATTCTGTTGTGACATGGAATAGCCACCTTTGCACCAAAAGTAATGGACATGGTCAAGTCCATCTCTGTAGCCTGGTTGTCAAGTCAGCACAGCTCATATACGTGGCAATAGGTTTGACTCTACAGAGGAATTCTCCTTACGACCTCAGGTGAACCAGTTCCAACCTGCAGCAATGCTCATCTCAAATACTTCAGAAAACCATTGCCATTCCAAACCCGCATGTATTAAAGCCTCTAACATGTTATCCTTGCTCTCGTTTTATGGGGTTGAGCTACACAGGAATATCCGCACAAACAGAGTGGTCAATTTAAGAAACTAGATTTTTAATTTTATAATAGGCCAACCTGCTTCAAGGGTAATTTCTCAGCCAAGTCAATATGATACAGATACAACATCTGACAGTAAAGACGCATCATCATATTTATTTGCTGTTATATTTCCAATACGTTTGGTTGTTGTAATTATCTTCAGGATTTGCCTTATATCCTATTCTCTTTTGCTAAACCAGGTTTCTCCAGTGGGATCAATTAAGTTCAATCTAATCTAAACTAACGATGTGAATTAAATATTAGCAAGGTACAACCTTTACATAAAGGCTACATTGTAAGAAATGTTACGGTTTGATTTCTAGACCATCTCTGAAACGCAGTTAGCTCATATGGTGATGGGCTGTTTAAGGCCATATCTGACTACCAAAGATAGTGTGCAAGGAAACAACGCCGACGTGTCACAATCACGCAGATGACCTGGCATGTTGGAAAGCATTGGCGCGCAAACACCACAAGGACTTCCTGTTGTTGATTATGGGGTTGGTAGAGAGGCTGAATGAAACCGTCAGCGTGTCCTGCTTGACAAGGCAAGACCTGACAATTATATACAGGTAAAATGTGCGTGTTCTAGGGCTCCAATTCTAAAATTAACGTTCTCAGTCATCAATCAGCCTGAGGTTACAATAGCACTACAGTGATTCACCGCTGACTAGAATTCAGCATTGTGTTGGATGACCTATGCTGCTATAGGAGAAGTTGAACAAAGGGATTTTAATGCGTCTGCCATACAAATGCGCCATTTCAAACACCCAGGACTAGCTCAAAAGCAGGTTTATTTCTACCTGCACTGTGTGAAGTTAAGAGAGAATGCAAAGCCTATCAAGACATTGCTAGAACTAACTGGGATTCGAGACCTGTACACCCACTGTCCACCCCTTATTGCCTCTGCTGTTCTGATCTACTAAATTTGGTTCCACTAAAAGTTTGAACCCAGTATATAAGTCATAGCTTAGCTGACCTGTTTTTGTTTAATGTGGTTAATATCATGATGCAATATAACTTGCTCAAATGTAGCCCCAAGGATGTGATGCTCTTTGATAAAATGAAGTATGATTAACACAATTTAAGATTCCGGCTTAGTCAAAAGAACAAAATGTCAACTGAGATGTTAAATTGGATTGAATTGAGATATTGCATGTCCAGCTGGCAAAGATACACACCCATCACTCATATGGCAGGTAGCAATTAGGTTTACATATTAGCCCCAATAAAATATCAAAACATGGCATTAGCCATTAACCTTTCAGGAGGATTGGCAGTTGACAGTTTGGACTAGACAAAGAACAACAGTATCCAGACTGTCTAGATTCCAGTCTATGAATTATTGAGTGCCATCATAATGTATTCTGCAATATCTTATAAATGCATGACTGGCTGGTTGCTAGTGTAAGACAGCCTTAAATCATAACAAAGAAACTGGAAGCCCAGTGCACCCTTTTACAAGAAAGTGAATTGAAAACAGACTTTTTCCAAAATGGGCAGATATCAAATACCTCAAGACAGTACAGGCAGTCATTGATGTCCGCCGAGATCCTATTACAGCAGGCGGCTGCAGCCTAAATGCTGTGGCATTTTACCATAAAAAGCCAACGATACAATTACATATCATTCAGCTGCCGTTCCTAATGCTGTTGACCTTTATCGGGTCCATTTAACTGCCTCTTCTGTCTGCTAGTAATGTCACAGAGGCAGTGGCTCAGAGACCAGTTCTCCGTGTGAATTCAACAAAAGCAGCAGCATGTTGGAACTGGACAGGGCAGGCAGTCCCCTCTGCACACCAAAACACTTGTGTCATGTGTTGTGTTTCAGGCAATAGCTGTACTCATCAGATCCTGGAGCCAAAATGGCCACATCCAAAGAATAGGTCATTTGCTGCACAAAATCACTACTTGACACCCAAACAATGGACGGAATAATGAATGAAACATTGCACTTCAAAGTGAATCTGAGCGATGCCTTAACTACCTGGACCTTGACTTCCATCAATGGGTTTAAGTACCCAGTCTCACTTATCCCTCCAAAAAGTGAACAATCAGTAAATTACCTTGTACTGAAAGGAGCATCCATCTCCCTCGTGAGCTACCTCAAGGTGAAGGATTTAACCAGCATGCAAAATGACTACGTTGTGTTGATCCTCACCAAGCGCAAATGTAGTGTGTTTGCAACATTTCACACTAAAGTGCCCCAAGCACTCACGTAGGCTGCCCGATTTGTCCAAAATGAGCGTCATTTTATCTTCTGGGTTGCCTTTCCTTAAGCTTTCAGGCAACACACCTTACACCCCAAATTAAAACCCATGAAACACGATAAAGACAGCGCTGCATATTACACCTCACCCTCAAAACATCTCATAACATCGTCAGGTCTGAAGGCAGTTCAACAGACTAAAAGAATGAGGTATTTATGTGGACTGAGCTTTCCTCAACAGTGAATACACTGACCTGTGTCTCTGTTGTGTAAGTTACCATAACAGGTGAAAATGACAGGGAAGAGAGCTGTGGTGCAATGTGATGCACAGACGTTTTGCCCATCTCAGACAAGGAGCCACTCCACATGAGATGACGGGAAGGGTTGGAGTCTGTAAGAGGACTCCATGATGCTTTTATCAGGAGGACAGGGACAAGTCAGTGACAGCTCTTTTCTGTCCCTCTCATTGGTCAACTGGGAGCCTGGGGCACAGCTGAGAATCTCAGGGTTGGGGCTGAGGTTTGAGCTGCAGTAATTATGTAATGTGTTAATATGACTGATGCTGATCTGGATGAGAAGAAATTGAGCCCACCCACCTCATCCCCATGTGCTCCATATTTGTTCCATTTCAAGATTCATCTCAGCTGAACACTGTCGAAGACTCTGTTCAGTCTGTTATGTAACTCCCTCTCTGTACATGCAAATCCACCAACACAAGTGACTAGCAACCTGCTCCAAGTCGTTGCCATGGAGACAGCACAAGATAATGTTCATAGCCATAATGAGGGTGTGTAATGTCAACAGAGCAAAGGCATTGTAAAACCCAACTCTGACATGTTTAGCTGAGCTGACTCCTGTCACTTTGGTCCCTGTGAAGACCACAGACGGTAAAGAAAAAAAGTTCAGCTTTGGGTCAGTGTGGAGATGTTCTTGTGCAAAGCAACAAGCCCTGGCTCTTTCCCCACCAATGGCCTTGATGAAGCTCGGTGGGCAGCAGTCAGCTGGGCCTTGGCATCACATGGAGAGAGGCAGCCAGACAAGCCAGAGAGAGAATGACTAGAGGGGAGGGGGTTAGGTGACAGCTGAGGAATGCCTGCTCTGCTCTCCCTTTGCCATGGTTTCCAACGACTGCCATGTGAGGAATGCACAGGCTAGGACGACAGGGCTAGGAATGCTACCCTCTGAGACTAGTGTAGCTGACAGGACCTGGAATCTCCACTTGTCTTCTTATTTACTTATTGTACGCATCCCCACCCCTCCACCTGAATCTATGTCATTTGTGCTGGGTTTTTGGACAAGGTGGAGGCTAATCTGTCTCAGTCATTCACATTACAAGTGGCAATGGATTCTAGAAATTCAAGTTACACTTTATCATGATGTTCTTGCATGTATATCAAAAAAAAACTGACATTCATTGTTAAATTCTCCTTAGTCAGCCCTAACCTAAAAATGAACTAGAGCCAGAAGTGACCTTCATTGTGAATCAGAGACCACGACTGAAGAGGTTTGTGAGTCCTTCAGGGAAATCATCTTAAGTCACACAGAGTCCATGGTATGAATCACACAGAAACTCAACCTCTAACCTAAATGTAAGCTTATGCCAGGCCTGCACTACAAAGCAGAGCTACAGACTCTGAGTCATACCCAAACTTAGTATCATCTCCTGAAACCCAGTTAGGAAAACTTATGGTAGTGGTATTTATAACCACACATCACTCACCAGTGTTGGGCGCGATATCACTGCACCCAAGGAGGAGTGACTCCTCCTGTAAAAACATGGTCCACTTCACAACAAAGCCAGAGGTCACTAGCCCAATAACACAAGAGGGGACTTGAGTTCATTGCACAATGTGAAACTCACAAAAGAATTAAAAAAATATAATTGAATATACTTGTTTGTCAATGACAAATGTGTGAGTTTCTAAAAATAAAAAGAGACATCATGCCATGGGATGCATGCATTTAAAACTAAATATACTCACACGGTACCCGATTCTATACATGAAATAGCATTGATAATGGGTAGGGTGACATTTCTATGACAATGTATATTAATTCATTTGACCGGTAAAAATGTACTAACCCTTGGAAGATCAGCCAAAAAGTTAATTTCGGGACACTGACATCGGCCATTCATCTCCCACTTCACATTGTCTAAGCAAACCAACATCAGTTTGACCTCGCTGCAATCCCAGGATTAGCACGTTAAACACAAATCCCTATATCACCTTCAACTCCTTTCTAAGACCCCAAAAGCCATGGATCACATGCTGGCCTAGAACGCTCACACATGCACACACAGAGCAGCTTCTCATCTCCAGAGATGGTTAGGTCTGAAGAGCGGCACTGCAAATTCTTTCCTCACTCTGGCTCATCCCTGGACATCGGCCCAAAAAAAGGCAACGTTTCCACCCAATGACTTTGTGTAGGGGGGCATACTAATTCCAGATTTAGACTTAACAGGAAGGGTTGATTTAACTACACTCAATAAAACCACTAAGAAAAGTCTTGATGCAAATTTAATCCACTCATCATCCAAAGATAAAGCTAATTAACTATGTTAGAAGACTTGTGTGCAAAATATGTTAAGGAATTCCTGTACAGCAAACAGACATGCTTCATACTGCATGAAGCAAGGTGCACACAGCAGTCCTCAGGCTTACTCAGACTAGACATGTGGGCAATGAGTAATGAGATGACATCACTGGACAGCTACTCTACTTTTTAAACATCTAGTTTAAGAATTCTTCAATTAATCCTCCAATCATTTAGCACTTGTTACCCAAACAAACTGAGGGCCAGAAAACATCTTTGCCAAGGTTGATATAATGACTGTCATGGTGAAACTGCTCATTTTTCCCCCCCAGTAATGACTGGTAGTTCCATCTCACAAAAGTAAATGGAGCCTATTCTTGAATAACAGCGGTCAATTCAGAGTACTTATACACATACACACACACACACACACACACACACACTCCACCTGAAGAAAGCCATCAGTACACGCAACCATATTAATGTTTCTGTCTGATGAAGCATCCAAAGACATGTTAACAGAGATGAATCTTCCAGGCTTTACTTGTTAAATAACTGTTAGCACGTTCGAGCTCAGGGGAAACAAACTACAGTCAACACAAGTCACTGAGTAAAGTTATTTAAAACGTTGGTTTGTGTTTTCTTGTAGATGGAGGGTAAAAAGTGACTTGTTGCTATGTTTGATTAAGGAAAACAACACACATAAACTAACACCTGACGTTAACTGTGATAGCAAACGATAACCAATATCAGCTGACATTTTTTTTTATCATTTAGCTGTACATAACGGCTAGCGAACGTAGCCACTGGAGGACGAATGGTTAGCTTGGCACTACTGACATTTACGCTAAGTAGCAGTTTAGCTGGCAAACATTTCTGAAGAAAGCCAAAGCCACGATGATCACCTGTTTTGGAGCCCTGACGAACGTTAACCGCAAACGTTAGCAAGCCAAGCTAGCAAGCGAATGAATTAACCTTAGCTAAACCTCCATAATAGCTAACGATAGCTAGCCGAGCCTGCTAGTCTAACGTTAGCCTAACATCGGCTTGGCTAACACTACGTTGCAAATAACGTTTACCATTATTTGTTACCTTTTCTATCAGATTCAAATAAATATGCAAACCAACAGTAATATTAACGATAATTGACTTTGATGTAACGTACTGCCCTGGCTTTGTGGACATAACGTTAGCTAGTAACAGAGTATATCCAGCTAGCGTCTGCTTCCTCTCCAGAGGATAGTCTGAACCGCGCTGGATGGTTTATCAACAAAACGACTTTTACTGCTAGCTAGGTTATATCAGCATAAAACCCAGCTTGCCTGGATAGAACGACTCGATCAATGACAACATTTATGCTGCCAATCTGCTGTGGTTCTAGTACCCACATATGGCTTTTAGCTAAACATATTGCTTAACCATGGAAATATTGATGGATGTCTGGTTTGATTACACAATATAAACTAGCCAGCTAACGTAACGTTAGACCTAACGTTACAATCCAGGTCCGGATTACAGCAATTAGACTGCACCCACTGGATGAAAATCTACACTCGAGTTGGTTTTCTGAAGCAAGAGGTATACCAAAAACAGACCTATTTTACTCAACCACCCATTGTGATTTGCACTCGGAAATTGCAAGCACAGCTAGCACACTTCCAGAGTTAAATCACCCGCAACTACAGCTCAGAAAGAAGCCAGAGTAACCATATCTGCCCTGCGTCGAAAAATACGGGTGCGCTAGATAGGTAAACAACGAAATGAGAATGGCTTCCATTTGACAGGTGTTCCAGGGCAAGCAGTTAACGTTATTGGCGGTGTAACGATATTTGTGTCTCATAGTTATGGTACAGGCTGTGTCGAGGATTGACGTCAACACATATAGCAGGCTAACACAAACCTGGTGGAGGGCGGTGAGACCGTCTACATTGGCGTAGTTGATGTCAGCGCCCCGGTCAAGCATTCTGAGCACCTCCTCGGTATCGCCGCTTGAGCAGGCGGCCAGAAACACGGCGCCATCATCGAACTTCACCTTCGTCTTCTTCTTTTTCAGAATAGGAGGCTCCAGGTCCGTTTCCGAGCCCAGCCATCGCTTTAACTGCTCATTCCTCTTCTGCTTGGCGTCCGCCATCTTCATCCCCCTCCTGCCTTGGGCTTCTTATCTGTCTCCGAGAGAGGATATACTTTATAGTGCCACTATCCCACAGCGCACTGGGGCGTGGGAAGGGAGGGGTGGACTGAGAGGGCGTCTGGATTGTTTTCCATAATCTCGCGAGATCTAGAAACGTCAGCTCAGGCTCTGCAGTGTAACGTCATCATCAGCAGATTATAGGGGGAAGAGTTACCATGGTCATCCCTTATGGATACTGTATACCAAATAAGACAAGAAAAGTGCACTTGAAAATATTACATAACATTTACCCCACTTCAAAGCTAATCCCTAATGAAAACTGCTCTCTGTAACTGTGATAGAGCCAAAAAACAGCAGGAAAAGTGAATACCCTGTGAATTGCTATAAATATGTATTTTATGTGCTGTGATTATAATCATTTTAATATTAATTCTGTTAATTCTGTGATCAGCCATTGACCCTGTCTATTAGTTTGAAATTGACATTGTTTGATAAAAAGTGAAGAGTCTCATCATTGTTCATTTGATATTACTTTTGATACTTTTAAATTTTAGATACATGAATGTACATTTTTAAACACAGCACCCAAATTTCTCTGATATAAATTGGAATTTGTATGCCTAGACTCCTTAAAATGACATGCCAATAAACATTTCTTGTAAACCTGTCTCCTATAAATAACCTTTTGAATTCTCAGTGACCTGTCTTTTCTATGTATTTATTGATTGATTTATTGATTGATTGATTGACTGATTGATTGATTGATTGAATTATTTGGTTGTTTCTTTGTTTCAAAGTTTTTTATTTTTTGTAAATGTATTTCTATTTAATTTTTTCTGTGTCTGTAATTGTTCGGTATTGTTTTGTTTTGCAGTGAACTGTTTGAATACCCTTTTTGTAAGTTTCAATCATAAAGTGAACAGGGACATTTGTAGATTCATTTACCCACCTTTTTAGGCTGTCATAAATCTTTATAGCACAAATTGATAGTATACACCATAGTAAGTAATATCAAACTGATGTGAGTGATATGACGATAGAGTGTTTTTTTATGGGGAAAAAAAGCATAAATGCATGAAAGTTTAACTGATTTAATATAAGTGGTTGTTTGCCTCGTGATGATCACTGACTGTTTACAGTTTGCCCACATTTTTATTTACCAGTATACAGAAGCAAGGAGGATAAATATATTTATTATTATAGTTGTTATTTTTAAAAAATATTATTATATTTCTTTTAAACATCTACAGGACTATGTTGTCAGTCCATTGTCTTGTGGATTAGTGCTCAATCATGTAGCCATCATCAAAGTCATTAGAATGGAAAAACTAGGTCAAAATTAGTGTAGCTAATGGGAAATAACAGCAAGTAGGCTCTTTGAGTATGAGGAATTGACCAATTATAACATTTAGCAACTAGTTTGCAAAAAAGAAAAAACATTTAGAGAAAACTGGTGGTTGATTTTGTCATTGTCGAGATCCATTCTTATAGCTCAGCCTGCTTGCTTATGTTAGGGACTCAGAGACCAAGTGCAGATTAAAAATATCTATTACATCTATTCATGCCTCAGTATCCATCCATCCTCCTCACCTGTTTGTTGTCTCCCTCCTACATATCCACCTGGGGGCCCTGGGCCAGTCTCCCCCACCCCCTCCCATCTTCTGGCCTCTGCAGCTTCCCAATGTGCTCCATCCAGCACTGGTCATGCTCCTATCCATCAGGTGTACATGGATTATATGTACTATACTGCACCCTACTCACTCTTCATATTTATTCTCCAGAGCTGGATCTTGTGCCACTTTTTTTTTATTCCCATGTCTCTTTTTCATTTTCTCTTTTCTATATATTCTCATACATATTGTTGTTATTATGTTTTTTTTCTTTCTATACATCTTTTTAACTTACATTTTATCACTATTACGAGAGATTTTCATGCAAAACGTTTTGTTACTCTTTATGTAAAGCATGTTATGACCCTGCTGTGTGAAATGCACTTTAAATCAATTTGGTGTACATTTGCTCTCAGTTGGTGGTGTATTAGTATTTCTCATATCTGGGAGTCCTTTTTGTCTTTATTTTGGCCAATGGCATTTAGCCATGCCATGTTTCATGTTAGAGGTATTTCCCATTTCTTCCACATATGGATGAATCAAAAATGGACAAATGGAGATGGCTAGTCGAACTGCTGCGCAACACATACGTGTGTTCAGCACTCATTTTAATGGAAATATATTTATGCAGGAAAAGAAAAAGCCTTTTCACCACAAACAAACTGTAATGATTTGATGAGTAACACTTGAAGTGCTAGGAATGTCTAGTGGACTCAAGCACGGGGGTGGTCCAGCTCAACTTGGAGTGAAAACAAGGTGGCCTGGCAAAAAGTGTTTTTTTTTTGTTTTTTTTTTATTTTGGCACCGCCGTGTGTTATTATTGGCAGACACCCATGTGTACACGGTAGGGGGTGCGGTATTGCCTCCTCATACGCAAGATGTGGATTTGGATCGTGCCGCAACACTTTTCAAATTGAGGCGCCATTAACAGATGGTAATGAGAGTTTTTGTGGGTTTTAAAACATTTAAAATGCTTGACGTTTTTACCGCTTGTGCTTGATTAGATACCACCCACCTACTGAACGTGAAGTCGACATCCTGAGCCTGCAAGCTGTTCAAGCAGCACCATGATCCACAACATTTATACAACTAACCATGACCGTCAGCCCTCATGTGAAGAGCAACCTGCGACACTCCTTTTCTCATCTCAAAGTCATTCATGCATGCATGTCATTGACATTGAATGAAGACAGATTTACAGTTATTATTATTTCTGTAAACACAGCAGATCAGTCCTCTGCTGAGGCTAAGACACACAGCGCAGCTCAGCTCAGCCTGATCCATGAGGGCAAATCTATCAGCCTTAGTGTTACAGAAATGTTACGCGAACCTTCATAGAAGTAGGTCTACTGAGTCATGGGGCTGCTGGAACAATGACAGCGTCAGTGTCAGGAACTTGCTGGCTAGAAGCTTCAATGTGCTGATATCAGGAGAGTTGGAGGGAAAGTGATGTGTAAGCTGCTGTTTCGGTGAGGGGGGCAGACCTTCCTGTGATGGACAGCGTGAGGGGAGCCATGTGGGCCACATCCAACTCAGAACATGACGGGTGACTTTGGGTACTGAGATGTGTGTGTGTGTGTGTGTGTGTGTGTGTGTGTTTGCCTGTCTATCTGTCTTTGTGTATCTAGGTGATTAAGAGTTTCATAGCTGGAGCCTGTGTTGACAGACATAAATCTGGTTTCATAAGGCTCTTTTTAATGCAGAAAATTGGCTTTCATGGCATTTGAGTGGCAGGAACATATCTAATAACATTAATTTCCCCAACACCCAATCGACACATTTTTTTAGAAAGCACCGCTGCCTAGTTCAGTGTGGGCGTAGTTATATATGCAATAGCTTATAAGGGAAACATAGGTAGGTCGATGCATCAGCAGACCCAAACATGATGAAGAGCTGGCAGTCGTTGCTGTGCAGGGCAGATGAGGACAACCAAGAAACCATCTGCCGGTGAATTTTTTTTTGCCAAGCCCAGCCGGCAAGCTCCAAGCCAGGGAGCTTAGAGACATCCAAGGTGGTGATTTGTTACAGCCCTCTGATCAAATGTCCAATCAAATGTGGCAGGCAGGTTGGCCGGCAGGTTGGCCTAGCGGTTAGAGAGACCAACCCATCACCGGATGGTGGCTGGTTCAATCCCCGGCACCACCAGGAGGGTGTATTCCAGCTGTGAGCTGGTGATTGAAAAATGACTGGTGCCACAGCTACGGTGCCCACCAACACTGCCGAAGTGCCCTTGAGCAAGGCACTTAACCCCCAACTGCTCCAGGCGCACTGTCCAGTAGCTGACGCCTGCACTGTCCTCTGACCTGGAAAAGTGCATGTGTGTGGGGTGATGTGTGTGTATCTAGTCAGAGGTACGCAAAGAAACAAATTCACTGCTTGTATGTGTGTTAGTGCCAAATAAAGTTGATTCATCAACCGTCTTTCTATATCAGTGGTGCAAAAGGTAAATACATCCAACTTCACCCCTCCATGTGGTGCTTTCAGAAAGTATTCATCCCCTTTTGAGTTTTTCCAAATTTTTTGGTGATACAGCCTGAATTCAAAATGGATTTAAATTAGGATATTTTAACCCATAAGGTCAATCATTTTCAGAGAAATTGCAAAAAGTTCTAAAAATGTGTTTTCACTTTGTCATTCAGTGTAGACTGTCAACTGTAACACCACAAAATGCAGAAAACGTCAAGGGAGGTTGAAGATATCGTGCTTTTCTAACCTTGCAGATTTTAGCCTAGCTTAAAATCTACACTGACTATATAGTTATCTAACAGGGGCTATTTGTTGCCTCGTGGTCCCGGCAACTCATCACTGCTCCATTTTATATGATTACAAACCTCTTGAATGTACAGTAAATGTTTATGCATCATGCCTTACCCCTGCAGCAGCTGTATTTACTGCAGCTCCTGCTCCCCCGTGACATACGGTACAGTAGGGCTGACTGGAGTAAAGATATTAGCACTCCCAAGATTTCCTTGACTAATCCCATGGTGAATTTGTTTGAATTGTTTGTATTGTAAAATTGCTTTTGCCACCTTATTGCCTTCCTGCAAATAAATGCAATGCAATGCAAATTCCCCATTTAAGATTGTGTGGCAAACACCAATTTTTGTAGATATTGTTGTGATGCTTATCATGTTTTTTTCAGGAAATCAATGCTACAACAGCAGGGCAAAAAACATTTGTGGGCTACAACGTTGACACTGAATTATGGCTACAGTGTATGTGTCACCAGACTTCTAGAGAAACTCTGTCTCTCATTACCCCTCACTTTGATGTCAGATGACTGTTTGCTGTTGTTCCAGTTCCTCGCAAGGATCAAAGTGTCTGGGACTGACTCAAGTGCACGAATGCCACAAAATCACACCGGCGCACTCTCACTGTTTGTCTCCTGCCACTGAGATGTGCGCGAGTGAGCCGATTAAAACCTAGAAAGATCTAGAAATGATCTATAGCCGACGTGTTTTCAGTGGCGTGACATCACTCCCGGAGCCCTCAGCACCTTCCCGAGAGGAAGCCAATGTTTACTGTAGTAATTGAGTGTTTCCGAAGAAACTGTTCTCTGGTGTGGTTTGTGAAACCAGATGAGGTGTGTAAGTCAAGTGTTCTGGAAAGACAGCTGGCAAGGGAGCGTCCGTGTGTGTGTGTGTGTCTGTCTGTGTGTGTGTGAGACGGTGTATCACGGGATGGTACGCTGTTAGATTGGGAACATAATAAAAAATAGGGTTAGACTGATATATGGGGCCTTTATTTCCTTTTATTAAAAATCAGATATTGACCAGTCATGTCGTCCCCCTCTGATATGATGGCGGTTCCTCCCTGACCACAGCTACATAAAAACAGTCTGTAAAACCTGCAATGGAATTTCATTTTCTTTGCACATTTTATTTATTCATTTAATTCTTCAGTGATGTTTTTGCATCCCAGTGTTCCCCCTGTTTCAATGGAGAGTTTTAGTGTTGCATGATGGTCCGTATGCGGTTTTCAATTTCTGGGAGAAACACTGACACTTGCAAAATGGAAGTAAAGATTTTATTTTTTGGCACGAACTTGTCTCTCAGTGACTTCCGTCTAAAAATACTGCCCTTCAAAAACTCATATCAGTCAAACCCTAGTAAAAAACTGACTGAACCGAGAATACCTCACTTCCCACACCCACACGGTAACCGTAAGCCAGCATGCAGACACATCCACCAGCATGTCAGTGCAGGTAACCCAGACGAGCAGCACTCAGAGAGGGGTGCCTGGTGAAGTGTGGACAACCGAGTACCATCTGAGAGAAGCCAGACGCCCACTCCCATGCTCCTGTGTCACCCGCTGGCTGTTGTTGGCGCCTGTGACACGGGCACACTCATCTCCTTCCCAGACCCATAGGATCCAGACGGCGGTACTATCACGCAGATAGAAATAGTCACGCTTTGATGTTATCGGAGTAGTTTTTAAAAAAAGTGATGGCAAGAAATACCCTGATAGCGCTGGCTCAGCCCTTCAGCCCCTTTCAATTAGTCACTGTCGGATTGCAAAGCTTATCCCAGCCTGTGGTATCAGGCGAGAGTTAGCAGGTCTGGAGGCAGCGCAACTCTGCATTGCAATAGGCCCGGTTCCAATGGCATGTGGTTATATTCCTTCTCAGAAAAGGTGTAGCATGTGCTTCTTCCCTCGACAGGCCCAGAATGACACCTTACACCGAGTCTGGGGTCCATATCAATCATGGTAAGTATGTTATGTGTAGAACGTCACCTTAACCCTCCAATATCACCGAGGGCTTCAGCTCTCGAAGTATGTAGGGGAAGAGTGGAATGAGAATACTGACTATGTCCAAGGCCAAACTATGGCAAACTCTGTAAAGGAGAGTAATAGAAAGTAATTGGCAGAGCAAGAGAGCGAGAGAGGGATGGGGGTGTGCAGGGGGTAGATTGTGTCAGACCATTCTCATCAAGAGGAATAATAATAGCAACCTGATCTCGCCAGTGGTCACATGCTGCGGTCATCTCCGCAGCTGTGAATTCTGCTTTACGTGTTTGTGTTGAGTTCATCTGCCTGCGCGGCGTAAATCCATTAGACATCCCTTCATTATTGGAGCCAAACAAGACAAGCATCGCATCAACAATTTCCTGTGGATGATTATTGCGCATCTTGCCGTGGACTAGACAGTGATCGACACACACAGCACTTCTGCAACTGGTCAGGGCTGAAACACACGTCTTTCTTGCAGCTTCGCAGAGAGCGTGTCACATTTAGCACTCACTCATGTGATAGCTGCACTACTGAGCATGTTGACTAGGGGCATGCTGGCCTGACATCGAGTGGCTATGGGAGCTTCTTGAAAATACCAGCTTGACAGAGTAATGCGTGCCACCTGGCAGTCTAAATGGCCCGCGTGAACGTGGAGAGATATCTTAGCAAGAGCGCCCCTCACCCAAAATCGGGGCGCAGAGGGTAGCGGAGGGCAGGCGAGTGTCCACGAGGTGATCCACTGCTAGACAACAGCTGAGCTTTAGCCCCGGACAGAAATAGGGCAGTCCCCTTCACTTAGCAGCCCGTACAGCTGCAGTATCACTTGATTCTGCTTTTTCAATCCCTGGCCATTATACTGGCATGATAACAATGGATGTGTGATTGCGCTAACTCGATTCAAATGCGCGGTGGAGGCGTTATGTCAGGTATGTGCAAATGAACGGAGGACTTAGTGCATGCTGCAGACACATTTCATTCTGGGATGCGTGTTTCTTTAAGGCCAAATGAGTAGTGACAGCCTAATAAGACAAGGCTATTTGAGTGACCTTGTTTCCTAGAGAAAAGAGGCTAATAATAGGCCAAATCTGGAGCTGCGGCGAAGCCTGTAATGGGTTAGTGCTAAAAGCTACAATGAGTCATTCCAGCCAAGCAACGCATGGAAAAAAAGACCATCAATTTCTGCTGTCAAAAATGAATATCGTGTTCCGTTGATGGGGTAGCTGGATGGAGATGAGCGCGATTTGAGAGAGAGATTGCCTCTCTGTTCAGATGACCAAAATTAGGGAGTATAAGGTAACACGGGGCCAGGATTAGAAATTACAAAACGGCAACTATAATATGTTACAGTCCTCGGTACTTAAGAGTGAAGAGGCTTTTGCACATATACACTCATATACAGACATGATCATCATTTCTCCCCACGTGTTATAATGGGTAATTGTTGTTGCACATGATGGTAATAGACGATAACAGTATTTTACATTAAAGGTGCATTTTCACTCAATTTTATGGAAGCAGCAGTAGCCTAATCACCAGAGAAATCACCTTTTTCTTGACACATCCTATTAGTTTGCGTAGTAAGACATCAATTTAAGCAAACAGATGACCATGTGGTAGCAATATCAGAGGGTGCTCATAGTAAATATAGCCTCTTCAGAGTGATTTCCTCTAAAGCTGATCCTCAAACCAAAAGGATGTTCTCCCCGGTGGCACCATTTATCTTTTGGGGGAATTTCAGAGGCATTAGCTTTCCTGTTTTAGATTTCTTAGTTCAGCCGCTGAAACCCTCTGTCTGCATTATTTCCATTCACCTTGATGAAAAGAAGCATGAGAGGAAAAATAGAGCCGTGCTCAGTCTTTAAAGCCTAAGGCCTGTTGGGTTTGCATACCGCTTGCACAGCGTGCAACCCTGTGAATGATCGGGGGAGTACAAGCGCTGTGGGTGCATTCTCTGAGGTCAAAGGTCGCAGACCATCTCGTTTGTCATGGGTAGTACTTCAAGGCACTTCAGTGCTCATGCGGACAGGTTCATGTTTCAATTAACAGGTGTCATATATCTTGTTTCCTAACCATGCTCATCTCCCACGACCTTGGTAATCCTAAAATCTACAGCAAGTTACAATGGCTATATGTTGGCAACAGTGATTCCCGCAACAAGCATCAATCATATTCAGTTTGTTCCAGTGACAAGTTAAAGCCCCTATCCGGGAATCTCTTTGATCAATTCAATTACGTTTTTTTGGAAGAGTACTCAAAAACGTAAACAAGGCCATTTTGCCACAGTTGTGTCTTTAAATCAAGAACAATGTCCAGTTCAGTTATAACGTCTACCTTTTTACTCCCTCTCTATTCTACAGAAATAGTGTTCAGTTCAGTTCCAGACATTTCACACAGGAAGCCCTCAAGCAGCAGCTTATAAATAGACTGGTACTTGTGCTGCTCAGCTCTCCCTCTTGCAGTGAAGCCACCTCATTATTATTACCCTTCATGCTGCTATCTGCCACCATTATCAGCAGTAACCGACGCGGCGTGGAAGCCAGAATAATGCTCACAGGTCGATATTCGACTAAAGAAATCAACGATGCATCACACATATTTGGGAAAAATCATTATCTGTTCGTAGGTTGTAACACTAGTCAGTGCCGGCGTGCTGAGCAGTGTAACTGATACACAACATTTGCCAAAGAAAAGTTTACAGTGATCAGTTCCCACAGAAAACTCTATAGCACATGCTGCATGCTTTGACTCAACTGCTATTTGACTGTGAGCCCGGACACAGCTGTTCATATTATGGATTTCAGTTTACAACAATGTCATTACTCATATATGAGCTAGTGAACTGCAGTGCAACGTCAGGGTATATCTCGGACAACACACACCCTGACCACTGACGGACTAGCTAAGTGGCTAGGTAGCTAAGTAGCAGGGAAAGGAAAACTCACTGTTCCCACGGGCCTTGAAAATCCTTGAAAGTTTGTGGATGAGAAAAACAAAATAAGTTTTTGAAAATGGATGAATGGCCCTGAGAGTACTTGATTTCTTTTAATTTTCAACATGCCTCAGCTCTCTGGATGCCTCTTGCTCCTAGCATGGACATTTATGTTGCAGCAGTTTGAAAATGAATCATTTCACCAGGATTTCTTGACTGGACCAATGTCACGTCTTACTCTAAGACACACAAATTTTAAGTCCTTGAATTCCATCTAACAAGATCTTGAAAGTCATTGAAAAGTCCTTGAATTCATTCAAGTGTGTGTGGAAACAGGCTAACGAGGTTTGATGTAATGACATTCAAAATGCAGTGTTAGCTTGTTGGTGTCACTTCACGCGTCTCACTATAGAACTGTATTCATTTGCCTCCTTTAGCTTGTAATATTTTTAGCCATAGAACAAGATGACGCAAATGCAGATTAACAGACTTTTTTTTTTCTATAGAGGTGCCAACTAGCCAACAGCTCTCTGTGATGTGGTTTAAATTTAGAGTGCGAGCCTAAATTGGGTCAAGGCGCTTTTAGTGCACAATCCTGGTGTTCCACGTCCAACATCCAGACAGATGAAGAATGTAAACCTTTTGAACACCATAGGAGAGGTCCTGTCTGTGTTGGTCGACATGAACCATCAAGCTGGTAATCCAAAGCGTTAACAGGGTGGGGGAAAATAGCATTTCAATCACAATAACCTAGTGTTTGATTCAGTGGTGTTATCTGCTTGCCGTGGGCCTCACGGCGAGGTGTGATGGTGCCGGAGCTGACAAGCTGACGACTGACACCGCTCATCTCATATGGGATCTGTCAACAGCTCCGATCTGCTCTCACTCCTTTACCTGCACT
>OOFE01006363.1:11499-37145 GCA_900323365.1 Monocentris japonica
TCACCATCACACACACACACACACACACACACACACACACACACACACACACACACACACACACACACACACACACACATTGTGTCAGTGTGTTTGTACCTCTTCCTATGCTAACCATGAATATGAAACCTGGATGCATATTTCTGTCTCTCCTCATGCTATGTTTTTTTTTCATAACATTTGCTCATGATGAGAAAAACCCCACCCCCACCCTGTTGCACACTCGACCCGGAGAGCACTGTGCATTAAGGAAGTGGTTGGCTTACATAGACCTCCGGTACGCACACGCATAAAACATTGTGTTGTTGAACACACCCTTTGCCATAACTACAACCCCCGACCTCACCTCACCACCACCATGATGACACAGGGCTATGGGCCAACCTCAGACTCACTACACGCACCTCCCCGTCTCTCTCTTCAGGCCCATCATTAGGGGTCTGGAGTTGGGGGTGACACCCCACAGATGCTTCAGCACTTAGTTCAGACTCATGGCAGCCCTGTGTGCTGTGCGTACTTTGGGTGCATTTGGTTTATCTTGATTGGTCCAAGCATATGATGCAACAGAATCCAACACACCTGAAGAACATCTATCAACAAGTAAAAGAAAAATGACAACTTCAAACTTCATTCTTGTCACATCATTAAAAATAATTACCTTTGATGAGCCTGTGGGTCTCAAAATACCTCCATACACTCTGATGGCTGAAGATATACGTGGCGGTCCTCTTAAAACCATGGCAACTCTCTACAGGAAGAGCTTACCTGAAGAAATTGTTTGTCAAAATGGTGAGCTGAAGTGAAAGTGAACCAAATGATGACAATGCTTGGTCATAATGATGTCCACTTTTACGCAGTCGTTTTTTCTATGATTTGTATTTCATTCAGTTGTTGAGGCCGAAATGAGATATCCACCATTTGAAAAAAGTTGATACCTACTCTTACAAAATTGAGTGATGGCACAAATAAAATCAAATGGTGGTACTTTTAAAAGGGATAATGGGAAACAAAATGATAACATCTTCATCAACTGGATCCTCTGCAGTTTGAAAATACTGAATGATGGGGAATGATTTTTTTTCCAAAGTGGATTAATAGCATATTATTTCATTGTATTTTATTTTAACGTAATCTTATTTAATTTCAGTTCTGAGTTTTGTTCTATTTTGTTGAATTGAGAAGTGTGACCATCATGATGAGGCAAAAAACCCAGCCAAAGAAATAAACAAAAAACATATGGACAGAGGACTTTTGGTCTTATACCGCCTCAACCCTGTAAACACCATATTTTACACTATATATTTTTTACTTCATTAGCTAACAGTAAGAAAAATAAAGAATCACACCTCATAGGACAGAATTAGCTCATTTCGCTCACATTCACATGCCAGAGAATTGGAAACATATTCTAGCATCTATAATTATACAGTGAGAGCTTAGACCAAGCCTCAAACAAGACAGGATCAAATGGAATATGACTGAAACCATGACAAATACACACACACGTACACACGCAAAGGAAAGTGAGGAGTGTTAATTAAAAAAGGTCCAGAAGAGCCCACAGTCTCGCAGCCTTGTGTGGGATGTTGTTTGGCTGGGCATGAATGCAGTATATCCAGACACACTCCTTTCATTTCCCCCCTTCCAGACAACACACAAACATGTGTCACACATACACACACACTCAGATGTTTGTTATGTGGGATCATTTTAACACCCTGCTCTGACCCTAAGGCACCCCATGTTATCAGTGTAGATGTTGTACAGTTCAGACAAGGTCAGTTAGTGGGCAGTGGATTCTGTTTTAACACCCCTTGTTGGAGTCCTCCTCCTCAACACACACACACACACACACAAGAAAATGAGTGAATGGGAAACCATGTATCCACAATATGCACAAAAATATGCATGGGAAAGCACCTGAAGACTTTGGAAGAAAAAAACCTACCTTTATTAAATAAGTACTTTATATCAAACTGTTTAACAACAACATAGCGCCGATATCATACCAAACCTCAGTAATATAAATAGACATCCCAAACGGACAACGATGCGTGATTGATTCACTAAGTAACTTGACACTGGAAGCAGAGACAAATTCATTTTTTATAACTTGATCCAAATGTTTATTGTGTTCATCAGTACCTGTGATCTTATTACATTACATTACAGCCATTTAGCAGACGCTTTTATCCAAAGCAACTTACAATAAGTGGACGCTCATATCTATTATGATGATTTTATTGCAATTCTTAACCCAGATTTAAACATAAACAGACCTATGACCTCCTTTTGTCTCCTCAAGACTCACATTAGACTTTTTCATGTCCTGACAGCGTATGTGACCATATAGCCCATAAATGAGCGGGCCTGGGTGATTGAACTGCTAGCACGTTGCCATAGGGGAGCTGTTTAATGAAAAATCTCTGCTGGCTGACGTAAATGAACAGCAACTCAGGAAATGCGTCATCAACATCTGTCATGAATGGTCAGCCTGAAAAGGTTTGCTTTATAGATTGAAACAAACATATTACATGGTACTGGGTAGTGTCCATTTGTAGACTGTGGTTAAATGGTGATACAGAAGTGAAAAGTTGTACTCTTCTATAATAGTGTTTGTTTTTAGTAAATACTTTATCGACTGGATATAAGTCGATAAAGTAAAATCATTTTGTTCCTTTCACTGCTAGTTATCTTGAGCTTGTAGGATTTATTTTGACTTTTGATAATGAATAATATCACAATGGACAGGGACATGATCTGTGATCCCAAATCAGCATTTCCACTCATGTTCTTGAGAGGGAATATTTTAACCTGCCTCTCTAGTCTGCATCTATCAAACCATTTTTGAAGGTCAAAAGTGTGTCTACCTCCCTCCATACACCCATTTCAGTCCCCCTCTGCACCTGACATCATTATCACCGCCACCCTCCATCCCTACCTATCACCCTCTTTCCTTACCCAGCTTCTATCCCGTTCCCTCATCCCATCTCTCTCGCTTCTCCCTTTGGTACCTGACACATCTCTCACCTCCCTCCCTCCCTTTTCCTTCCTTACTTTCTCTTTCTCTGTCTCTAGTATTCTGCTCATTCTGTCTCACTTGCCACCTTTCATCTCTCAGCACCCCTTCCTTTCTCCCGTATATATATCTCTTCTACCTATTACTCTCCCTGTAACTCTCTGTGTACCCCTCCCTCCATCCCTCTCTACTTTCTGACACTTTGTGTCCTTGGTGAACTTCCTTCTGTGTTCCATCTGCCCCTTTCCCACCTCTCCCACTCCCTTCCAGCAGACCCACCTACTCAACGGGTGCTCGCCATACATGCAGGCACACACACGGCCCAAAGCTGTCAACGCATTCCTCGTACGGCCCCTGCTCTACTGCAGTTCAGCAACAGGGGGAGTGTCGGTCTGCCGAGAACAGGGCTGAGGGGACCAGCGCTGAGTGGCCCCTTGAACTCTGCACCTGGAAACAGAGACTGAACAGCAAAGAGAAAGAGAAAGTAAATTGAGTTTGATGCATTGTTTTTCTCTTTTGATCGATAAAGAAAGTAGTTCACCTATAACTGCTTGGATCCTTGTTTTTGTTTCTAGTATATTCTTTACTCCAGAGGTGGGCAAATCATCATATCCCCACCATATTATCAGGTAAGATGTATGAGGAAAATTTCAAATGGAATGAAAGCTGTTGTTATCCTATGTGCATGTTACAGTAGATCCATGAGTTACACCACGTTTTAATAGTGCTGCTCAATACAGAACGGTCCTATGATCTGTCTGCTGCCCCCACCTGCTGGTTAGAAAGCTATTATGTTTTTTTATTATGTTACTCAACAAACTGAACACTTGCCAAGATCAGTGTGTGTGCGAATGTGTGTGTGTGTGTGTGTGCACATGAGTGTATGTGTGCATGTGTTTTACAGAAAGAGTTGTTCAGTCACTTCCACCCACTTAGTTACTCTCTACCCTGTTCAATGTGATCTTTTCTCCCACACCAAGCTCCCACACCAAGTTGACCTAATAATGAGAGAGCAAAACCATGACAGGCCACTGCAGCGTGACCATCGCCCTGATGAACATCACATATTGACGAGCCCAAATAATCAACCACCCTGTTTTAAAACCAGCACATACAGAAATAACAGCTTGCTGGCCAGTGTTGTTTATATCACACCGTTGCTCTCACAAGCCGCAGGAGGGGAGCGTCTGTGACCTAAAGAGCCGTAGGGCCTGTACTGTCTAATTCCATGTTTATGGTTTTGCCTTTTATAACACACACAGACGGAGCTGCCCAGGCCACAAGCACACGGAAATATCATCATGCGCCCTCTCCACTGCTAATTGGTGCCTTGGTACCATCCCTCTGGTAAGGATTCAGCTTTGTGCAGAGGGACCTGAGGATCAACGCCAATTTTAGCCTCTTTGCTTCTCTCTCTCTCCGCCCTGCACTGTGAATTCACAGTGCCTGTCTGGAGGTCAACACAATATTAAAACTGATATTGCCATAAACTCAATGGATAGAAAACATTGACAGATATGACATATGCAATCATATACTGTTAGCCCTACAGAGATGCCCAAGAGCCCAAGAGATGTGACTGACATCATTAGAGATCATATCACCTCATCTCTGACTGAACATATTGCCAAAACTATTTCCAGTGAAAGGATTAAAAGCCGACCTCTCTGCAGGTTTTGTGTTATTGACTTGACAGTGCTGGAAATCATACAGAAATTACCTATTTGATGTAATGGTCGTGGCAAAAATGAAATGATTACTTTCTGTGAACAACTTATACATTTCAAATTGTGTGCCCTGCAAGTGTTGACATTTTTAGAACATTAAAATGATGTACTGGTCTTGTGTTAGAGTTTCCTTGGCAACAGTGCAAACAACTTTGAATGTTATCACCGTCTACAACTTGTAACTTCGTACATCTTCAACTCTGCGTGCATTTCTGAAGTCAGTGATTTATACATCACTGTATTATTCTCTCCAGTTTTCTGTCAATGATGTTTCCTTGAAAATTCAATTATTTCTTCTTACTCTAACTGCGAAGGGATCTGAATGTCATCATTTGATATAATGTGTTTTTTTTCACACTGTTTTGTCGTATCGCCAAGGCACTTTCTAAAAGCAATGCTTTTCATCTGTCCTCTTTTCTAGTTCAGACTGGTCAGCAGTTAGGTGCTGTGGGTGTTGTGAAGAGGACAATGAAGTAGACTAATTAGGGTCAGACTGATGAAAGACAGAGAGCTGTGCCAGGGAGTGAGAAGGAAAGAGACTGAGAAGAAGAAGGGAGGGAGAAAGGGGGAGAGGGAAAGGGGGTGAGGCGTATAGTGGGGGCAGTAACCTGCTGGAGCCTCCATCACACCATGCTCGTTAATTAGCCTCTGACTGTGACCACTAACATATTCTGGGGCCATCTGGAGTAGTGAGGAACTTCCGAGACACTCAGCTGTCTGTCTGTCTATCTGTCTGTCTCCCTGTCCGTTTGCAGGTTTTTCTATTTGCCTGCCTGTCTGTCTATCTGCACGGTCATTTATCTGCCTGTCTGTTTTATGTGTGTCTCACTGTCTGTTTGCACGTCTGTTTGATGTTTGCCCGTCTGTCCACAGGTCTATCTGTCTGCATTTCTCACTTGTCAGTGGGACTAATGGCACTGACTAGTCCCTTGGTACACACACACACACACACACGGTGAGCCGCGCGACTCCTCTACCTGAACTTTCGTCATTATCCACAAGGGGTCGTGATTTGTGTTGGGATGAATAACAAACGTGAGTAGACCTCACGGTAGGCCTAATTTAGAAGTGCATACGTACATTGCTTTAAATTAACGAAGATTAAATCCGAGATATCGGGGTGAAAAATATCAAATTAGAAACAACAGTTCCATTACCGTCTGAGACCATCTTAAACGTTTTTAACCTGTATTTATCCAGGGAGATTCAGTTGAGTATGTTATAGTCTTTTCCATCCAGTTACATGCATTCACACCTGTCAACTGTCCAGTACAACCGCCTACTGTTGTTGGAGCAGTGGGGGTTCACTACTTTAAAAAACAAATACTGTCAAGGTGCCATTCAGGGATGGAAGACGGTTCGTTTTTCACTTTTCCCCACCCACATTCACCCACACCCCCTGGACCCCTCTCAAGGATCCCTGGTGGTCCCCGGACCGCACAGTGGGAACGACTGCTCTAGGTTAAAGCGGTTAAAAACGCGATGAAGGCGGAGAGACTTCTCTCAGCTTGCCCAATAAAGAACTTCATTTCCCATAATGCTTTACTCTGAGCGCACGTGTCATTGCTGCCAGCAAACCGGACCGGACGTCACATTCCTGCTTTCCCCTTATGCCTCCGTCTGGGACGACGGAGTTACCAGATAATCCGCTCCCCCTTTCTTTCCCGAGAAATATACCCATGACACGGCGGATTTGATCTCAGGAGGTGATCCCAGGTTCACCAGGAGTCAGAATCTCACATTGGGTGAGGATTTACCTCATTATGAGCCTGTGAAGCTGTTTGTCGGTTGGGTGTTGTAGCCGCTAACCAGATATCAGTTGCATACGATGCGCTGGATCTGGTGCGAGTTGTCGTTGTGAGTGACCTCGCTGTGGCTGAACGACGTATTCTCTGACCGCACTAGGCAAACCTGTTGATATGCTGTTGTCGTCAGATGATGGACTGAATCTGTTAATTGCCCCTCTCTAGCCTATTGTTTACTGTTCAACTTCATACCAGAGCTAACGGTAGCCGGCTAAGTTTAGCCGCAGAGCTTGCGTCACCTTTGTTACCAGCGATACGCGGGCAGACACACCAGGGCGTGGAAGCGCCAGGCCGCTGGACACAGATGTGGTCAGATGTGGTTTGACTTCCTTTGACAGGGAACATATGAGATGATGCAATCCTGGAATAGAACTGTCATGAACGTCTTGACAAGGTATGCCCCTTGGGTAACGGATAGGTAGCATCCCAGCTAGCATGGGCGTGGTTATACGAGTGCATAAGTGAAAAGTTACAGTATGTGGTTGAAGCGTTATGTGCAGTTCTTCTGCTCAGCTTGGTTCTGTATGCTTTAAGCTGTCCATAACGTTACACGACAGCCTGCCCTGCTAGGCAGCTGAGCTTGCTGCGAATCAGCACCCCTAGCAACAAAGAGAGATGCTCATGGCAGCAGCTTGTGCCCATGCCAAGACAGACAGAAAGAAAGCACTAAAGATCAAACAAACTTTGCTCTTATGTAAGTACCAATGCCAGATAGATAGAAACGGACGAGCACAATGTTTGGTTAATACTGTACATGATGGGAAGGACCATACGGACTGTGTATTTACATTACTAAAATCATGTATAACATACATTGTAGGTTAACTCAGTTGCAATACTTGTAGGCTTATTACATACAGAAGCATGGTATCAAGCCCTTGCTGTTGTTTTAGGTTATACCTACATCATGAGGGCATTGCCCCAGAGGAGCAGCTCCAGGTAGCTCATGACATTCCCGGGATTCCTGACATGTCTTGCCATTCAGAGACAGAGACAGAGTTATTCCAATCAAGTCAAAGAGTGTCTGCATGCCACTACTAGTCACATTGGGTCTGTCTTTCTCTCTCATGGTAAGAAAAACAAGGAGCACTCCTTGTTTATCACACTTTGATATAGAAAAATCAGCCGCAATTACGCATGACTGGTCTACTGAGACCTGTTTGTCTTGAGAGAGTGAGAAAGAAAGTTTTCTCAGTGGAGTAGAATTTACGTGTATAATCATTCAGCTTTCACAGACCCCACTGATTAATAAATGTTATCCTTTGACAATGGGATAGTTCAACATAGTACGAGACACTTCCAGTTAGCCCACAGTGCTGGACGCCTCAACTACAGGCTGATTCATTAGCCTACCTAGTGGCAAGTCAGGTTCAGCCAGTGTCTCATCATGTTATTGTCACTGGGAAGAGGCAGTTCAGTATGCACTTATCAAGTAGAGTAAAGGCTGCTCAGACTGATCAAGTAATTTGTTTGACACTGTTGCCTTGTGTGAACATGGCAAAGTGAAGCATGCATAGACTAATAGGATTAAGTTTTTCAAATCCTGAATTTTTATCCAAAATGACAAATTATTCTGATAATATTAATCAATTTGATCTAATGTCAGTAAACAGAATGTAATCCTTAAACATACACTAGTTTTTAGTTTATATGGGCCATGTTGCACCACAGGGATTACTTGGCCAAAGTTGTGTCCGATATAGAGCATCACACATATTTCGGTCTAAATTTGTGACTGATAAAGTGCCACTTGTTGAACTGGGCCTGTGCTTCTCTCCAGTTCAGCCTCATTTGGGGCTGTGTGTAAGAATCCACCAGAGCATGCTGCCTCTGACACTTACTGCCACTACTCACCAGCTACTTGAAACCTAGATAATAATTATACTCCTGTGTCTTCCTGAGATTTCACTTTAAGGGCTGCCCTTAAAGTTATGATTCACTCTAAATTATTCTGTTTACACTACGCATGCACTGCTACGTAGATTGTGGAGGAGGAGGGAACAGATGCATGTTTTGGAGAGAGTGGGAGTAGCCCACAGAATACTGGAACACCCTGACTAAGGCTGAAGAAATCAAGCTTCATTGCAGTGGGAAATGCTGCTCATTATGTTGCCTAGTGTATGGATGAGTGAGCGGGAAAAGATAAAGTGAGTGGGAAAGAGAGAGATAAAGAGGGTGCATGAGAGCACATGGGTCATTATACAGGAAAACATGCCAGTGTAAGAACTGAGATTAGCTAGTGGTTTAAATCCATCTGAGAATCTGAGGCCTTTAGCTTAGTACAGGGATGTAGACTAGTTGACTAGTTTATATCCAGGCCTCTCTGTTTATTAAAAATGGGCCATGGTGTGACATTATGTCACTGTTGTGCTCTTTCTCTTGCTGACCTTTTGTTAGCAAAGTTGCTTATTTTGTCATCAGCTCGTGTGTTGTGGACTACCACTGGTATGTATTGTTCACCACTTTGCTCCCTCATCAGTACCGGTCAGAGCTCTGTTGTAACCTGCCTTTTGTTACCATATCTGTCTCTTTTGTTGACCAAGAGCTTTGAGGCCTCGAAGTCTCCACCTGTGGTCCATGCATGTTGTAAAGCCTATGAGCTGTATAACACAGCCTTGTTTGTTTGCCAGGACTGTTTGTGTGTGCGTTCGTGTGTGTGTTCTTGTGTTCGTCCGTGTGCATGCACTTGCATGTATGTGAATTCAGAGAGAATAGAGTTATTGGGCTACAGTACATGCCCTATTCTCTCCCATCATGTCATGTTAGGGCTGTGAGGGAACAATGGAACTATTGTCACACACAAACACTCGTATACCCTTGTACTCCCCTATATGCCCAATGATTCCCCATTGTAATTGTGCAGTCTGTCTTCTGTTGGTTTAGATTCAGGTCATGCTCCCCTTTACCACACACTCCTGTTTATTCACACCAGCATGTTACAGTGAGGGGGGTGACAGTCTTTCGAAGTTGTTTTTTTAATTTGTACAAACACATCCTTGCCTGATTTTACTATCGAGTTCATCTAGAAGTAAGTGTTATTAATAGGACTATCCTCTCCTGCAGTAGGCTCAATCCCTGAATTAGGATAATGGGGGGGGGGATGATGTGACACTTCAACATTTATTAAGGGAAATGGTGATACTAGACTGTTGTGCTGCTTGAAATCTGAGACAATTTTCAAGCTGGGTTTTTTATGTATAGGCCAATCTTCTGTTATGTTTAATTGTATTACTCTAGTCAGAGCACCTTCACTTATCAGGGAATAGGATGGCCTTCGTTGTCTCTTGGTTGAGCCACAGCTCCGGCTGGCTAGTTAGCTAGCTACTAGCTGACTGATTGACAGGCTGACTGCTGGACATATTGTGTTGTGGAATGTGCTTGCAACAGAGGATGTTTCAATCGTCTACTCAGTGTTGAAAATGTTTCTCTGTATTTCTCTTTCTCTCTCTCTCTCTCTCTCCCTCTGGTCATGAGAGAATGAAAGCAACAGTCGTGTGAACACTGAGCAATGGCCTTGTGTGCGGTCAGGCATGGGAGGATACCCTAGACTAGCAACAGCAAATGGTTTTGAAGGATCACTCATTGTGTTTTTGTTGGTCTATACAGAGCCCGGGAGTGGCTGCAGGAGGAAAATTTGATTTACCATATTGAGGGTATCAGATGGTATGCACGCACAGAAGAGAAGATAGACATATGGGCTATCTCGTGTAGGCTGCGCAATCAATCAATCATTTGTCAATACGCAGAGTTGAAAGATGTTATGGACTTTGTAAAGGATTTGTGTTGGTCAACTCTGTCCAGCTCTCTGACACCAATTGATTGTTCATGGTTGTATTTTGTTGTACAGTAACAAATCTTGAGCCCACTGTTATAGTGTAGGAATAAGTAGTTGTCTAAAGCCTGGTTCATTCTTCACGTGGAAACAAGCGCAAGAGTGTGTGTGGTCAAAATTATCTAATTGTGGCCAAAACGACCTGTTGGCAGCATTTGGGAGTTGCATGCGAAGTTTCACACTTTAAATTTGAAACAATGTGGTGCCGCAGTTGCATAAACAGGACTCTGTCAAAGATTGGCTGAGTGAAAAGGAACCAGAACCACTGGCCAATTCTTCTGTGTGGGGTTGTTTTTTCTTGTTTTTTTTTGTTTTTTTTCTGACTTGTTGGGGCATTTCATTTCGCACCACTAAAGTACTGAAGTTTTAAAGCAAGTGGTCATCATGAGAAGCATAAGAATCATGAATGCCAAGAGACACGGACGGCATGTTTTTTTTAGGTACAGGCTGACAACCACATGGATTGTCACACAAATGCCAGGCAGGGTAGTGGTATGGCCCTGGGTGGTGTAAAAAATAAATAATTAAAAAATAATTTCACATAGTTTACCTGCATGCATACATGTGCATACACATACTGGTGACCTGCAAAAACCTTGTATCTACAAAAAGCTTTATTTCTGGAAGTAAAGAATGGTTTATTTCCCTGTTGATACCAATGCATATGACGATTTGCAATTTACAAATGATTTATCTTGGTCCCAGGGCTGTAAGCCTATGCCTATATGCAAGCACACATCTTCACCTGTACAAACCTTGGTCTCTAGTGCATAGTTAGACCCACAGACTCTCAGGCACCATGCCATCAGCTTGTACACCAGAATAGCCTACTCCAAATTATATTTAAACCGGAGTGTCAATTTGTTTATCCAGACACTCAGTTGTGGATCAGATTAGCCCTGTTAGCAGCTCTCCCTGCATGGGGTGAGAACATTGGCTTGGACTCCTACTAGGGAGACTGGGTCTGATGTTCTGCTCTGTCTGGGCTGGAAGGATATAGGCTCTTGCTGTTTGGTTGTTGTGTAACCATATCAGAGCCAGCTAATTGCTTCTGTCTGCATGTTGTTTTGTTTGTTTGTTTATCCAAGGCCTTTGTGTTGTGCTACTACGCTACTTCATGATGTTGGCAATGTTATCTGTTTGCGGGGATGAAAACAACATTTTTTATACACACCTTTGTCAAAATACAGCGTCTGCTGTAGTGTTATTGGGTCTTTCTTTCCACTGTAGATTGTGGTAAACATACCTGTTATTCTCTATGCTACGATATTATTCATGCAGAAATTACTGACTTCATGATCAGTGAGTTTAAAAAAGAAATTCTCATAGGCCTTAAGAGGTTGAACATAGGTCTTTCCTGTCCCACTGTGGAAGAATTTCATAGCATAGCACTTGTCTCTTTTCAGTGAACTGTTTTCACATGGGTCTTATGCTAGAGCTACACTAGAGACATGTCACATTTGTGCAGTGGCATGCAATGTTTAACCTGCTCTGTAGGGTCATGGATGATTTGGGTTGTTGCTGCTTTGTTGTCACTACTATGAGGACACAGCTTTGATTTTGATTTGTCTTGTCTGATCTATGGGCAAGTGAACATATTTGCTTATGAACTGTCTCTACGAAAACATCCCTCACCTGATGCTACAGCGGCAGATACAGTTGTTTTCCACATGGCTTTTGGTTGTCTTTATAGAAGGCATAAGTGGGGTCATACAGTTCTTGGTACCTGTCCACAATCAGCTTCACCTTGTCCATGTTGGTCGACAACACAAAATAAATCAAGCCCCTTGGCATCTTTGTTTTTCTACGGGAGCTTGGGTGGTGGAGGGTGAAGCAACCCATGGGTTCCAAGGGGAAATATCGGTCTCCTCAACAAATAAAATGTGATCCAGCAAATAAGTCAGTGCTTCATCTCAGCAAATAAGACAGAGTTTCAATGATCTCTTTAAAATACATGTCGTAATGGGTTATACACTTGACGAAAGCATCTATGTTTTTTTAAACCATTTTTGTGTAAAAGGGCTTCACAAAAGCACTTACATGGGTTTTTGCGTCTGGTGTAGGAGCCTTTATTGATTACAATGGCAGTCTGGTTATGTGCACCCATAGTCACAAGCTATAATTTTTTGGTCTATCAGCCATTAATTCCCATTTCCCCTCCCCAACTGTATCATGTAACCATTCAAAATCGGTGTGTGGCACTTTCTGTGCCTGCAATTCTGCAGGACCTGGATTAACTGCACCAGGCAGTGGGAGCACTGATCTGTGATTACTCTAGGGACTCCTCTGTTTCCACATCATTAACTCATTACTACAAAGGAAACTGATCTTTTATCGACACCCCTCTTCTGAACTGTTTTGAGAGTATTATAATGCTGGGCACAGAATGCCGAGGCTTATAAGTGGTTGTGAAACTATGGTGTTGTGCATTTCCCCTCCAACATAATAAATCTACCCTCTGCTTTTTACTAGTGTAAATCTTGTCATGGAGCGTGCATGGTGTAGTCCGCCTCACAAAGCAGCAGTGTGCAGTCCAGTGCCATGCTGTGTTTGTCTGGTCATTTATCTCTTTGGATGGTGCCGGGCTCCTCGCACAATCCTCATCGACGCTATGGTACATGCTGCTCTGCATTTTGCAGGGCTGACCTATCTCCTCTGGCATCTCGTGTCATTGACCATGACAGTTAGTGTTATCCCAGCACTCTGTTATGTAAGCCATCAACAGCTTGTACAGATATTTATGGGTTCAAGCTTTTTATATTTTTTTTGAAATTTTCTTCCACTTATTTTTCTGCCTTTAAAAGAAGTGGAAGCTCAGAGACCATGAATTTCAGAGCAACTGAATTTGGTGGATAGGTTTCAAATTTCCCTCCACTACTCAGCCCAAAACAAAACACTGATTGGCCAGATGTTGGCGCTATAAATAGCAGCTTTACGTTTTAGCCAATCACTCCTGAACCATATGGCGTAGCATCAATTGTTTTTTTTTTTCCTGTGTGAACCTTCAAAATTGGTTTCAACGTTTCAAAACTTGTGTTGTGGCGTGGATTTCATTCCATAAATCTCTATTTCAACTGCCTACGTCATGGCTATTCTAGACAATTTTGATACACACAATCATTTGGCCAACACACGCAAATGAATTTGACAGGAAAGTTGCACAAAGCTAAACACAATTAGCAATTAAACTTGGCAAGTTTTCAAATTGTGATGTTTCAGTCATCTGTTTGGCCCATGGCCCCACTAATGGCTGCTTGCAGCTATTTTAACATATTGTATTTTTATCACTGGTCAGTGATAATGTTCAATGGGCCATTCAGTCAGGCCACTAACTCACTCTCAAGCTTTCCCTGGTATTTGGAAAGGCTTAGGTTATGATTTTGCTGTGTGTTGCTGGCCAGTGTTGTGGGTTTTGGGGTTACTTAGGGGTGACTAAGGGCACACAACAACTTTCAAGAACAAACATAAGGCTGTTTTAACACTTAAGCACTAAATTTATTAGGCAGGGAAACCGTAGCTGTGCCTAAACTAGCTATGCATATTAACGGTGGTAGTCGTCGATTGTCATGTCTACTAGAAGTGTTGGAATACTAATATGCTAGCGCATCAGCTGCAGTCTAGTAATGAAGCTGTAAGTGTGGCCAGGACAAGGTGTGGCAGGCAGGTCTTTGTTGGAACAGCTGGAAGAAGGCTGGGAGGGAGAGTGAAAAAGAAGGGAAATGACGAAAGACGTGGGGAGGAATGGAGGGATATGGGGAGGGACTGAAAGATGTAGTTTGAGAAGGGGGAGGAGAGAAAGGAAGAGAGAGGAGCAGGGAGAAGGCGTCTCATACTCTAATGCCACCCAGATACAGACACTCCTCATGGAATTTCACAGTGCAGTGACCACTGCAACAAAGCACTGTAACAGACATGTTCACTCACTCACACACTGATCCTCTCTCTTGCACTATACAGTGTTGATGGAACTCTCTCACATACACACATGCACATTTTGTCACCCTAGAGCATCAAACTTTTATTGCTTTTTATTTCTTGCTTTTATGCTATAATCCTCTAGCAGGCTTGGTCTGCAAGTTGCTTTCTCCTCCACCAGAAGCATACTGATATTATTATCCAAGCTAAAAGATAAATCCACCAGGAAAGCAAAGTAAATGCAGCCACCACATGACATATATCAGAACTTAATAGATGTTAATGCAATGCAAAGGCTGGGTTTGGTTGCTGCAGAATATCTTACCCACTGCATAGCTCTGGGAGTTGAATAGTATAGAAAGTTGTGAAATATAGCCTAGACCTAATCATTTACTGCTCCTTTACCAGCTTTACTATTTTATACAGGTTTGGATCCTTTGTTAGTGTGTTTTGTGTCCTTTGCTAACAGGCTACTGCATGTTTGGGGTGATGTGTTATGAAACTAAACCAGGTATGGAGAGGACCTTTAGTCCCAAGCTAAAAGGTCAGGGCTATGATAAAGATGCATGATAAAGGTAAAGATACGCTGTTTACTTTGGATGTTTGTTGTTGGCGTTATTTGGGGTAACCATAATGTGTGCCTAGGCCTGGTGATTTGTCTGTCTGTCCAGCACAGTGAGCAGATAAGACAGACTGAGAAATAGATGGGGAAAGTGAAGCGGTCAATAGCTGTTGGCAGCAGTTTCCCTTCAGGCAGTAATTCTATACCATGTGTCATCAATTTGCTTCAATGCTACAGCATATCAGGAGTATCATTATTGGATTGTGCATTTTTTATGTCAAACACCTTACCTACTGACAACTGGCCCACACTGAACATTGAGTCTAGCCTAAGCAACCTAGTCAGTATTTTTCCTGATTTAAGGGTCTTTGGCGGTGTCCCTGTTGTGGAGGGCAGATGATGTCATATGCTAATTTGCATATAAGTGGCATCAGCAATTTCTGGGTGTCTGCAAATTTCATCAGGTAGATTTTTTTCCTCATAGAAACGGCAAACAAAAAAGATATTTTTAAGACCTCTTTAACAGTACTATTTAACAGTACAGCCTTTTGAGGCCTTGAATATTGGTAGTTAAATTCAAGATATTTTAAGATACTTTCATTTTGCGACTTTTTAGAAATAAAGTTGCGGTCAGAAAAGTTTCCAATAGCCCTATTGCTAAATTTAGTGACAAAGTTGCCAAGTTGACCACAGTTTGGCCTAAGCAAGCAGCACAGTTGGAAGTCCAGCCCACAATACTGTTGTTTCTTCTGCTTAGTGAATAATTGAGTTACGTTATTAACGTGTGCACTTCACTGGGAGGCCACATTACACTAAAGTCAAATGATTCAAGTCATGTTTATTATTATTCGGTTCCTTATTTTTTCTCTGTGATGCAAAAGGAAAAGGCTTTGGTCGTAGACAAAAGTTTCCCTTTGAAAAAAAAAAACAGAATCAAATCACTAATTCTGACAATCATTAATCTCTTGCTCAAAATGTTTGAGCTAGGGTTTAGCCAGTATTAATCTTTTGAGTATGACATGATAATTTGCCCTGTCGTTTTGGAGATGCTCTGACCCAGTCGTCTAGCTAGCTATCTAGCTATCTATCACAATTTGGCCCTTGTCGAAGTCGCTCAGATCCTTACGCTTTTTCCTGCTTCCAACACATCAACTTCAAGAACTGACTGTTCACTTGCTTCCCAATATATCCCACCCCTTGACAGGTGCCATTGTAACAAGATAATCAACATTATTCACTTCACCTGTCAGTGGTTTTAATGTTGTGGCTGGTGTATGTATAATAAGATTTGGATTTGTTTCGATTCCTCTGGCTCCCCAACTCATTCCATGTACAATCCCCTTGATTATGGGAAACAAAATGTTTTGGCACAATAATGAAGAAGATGAAGGTCAGAGATATATAGTTAATAGGGTGACAGGAGAAAAGCTAAAGCTTGTCTGTCTGCCAAGTCTACAATATTCTGTCTGTAGGCAGTTGGCCCTGGCTGAGACTGGGATGGCAGGGAAGCTGGGGTATGGCATGGATAGGAAAGAAGTTCACACAGAAAACGGTCTAGCTCTGGGACAGCCCATGGCATGGCTGGGGCTGGAGCTGGGAGGGGAATGGAGGCCAAAGACATGGACAGTTTTTCTATGAACGGGACACTTATACAGAACACGAATACTGCTCGATCTGCTAGCTGCAATCCACTAGCCTCATCAAAGCCACAACGTTGATGTATGGGTGGATTATACTATTTACACTAGGTCAGATTAGAACCTATTGGCCCAGTCACATACTGTGCAGATTAAAGCATTAGTGCCTAAAGGTACATTAAGAAAAGTAGGTACATAAAGAAGAGTTGTGAGACCTTTAGCTGGGTAGCTGGTGCAATGTCCTTGAGCAAGACACTGATCCTTACCAGCTCCAGGGGTGCTGTTTTGTAGCTGATGCTGAATCTGAGCTCTGACCTCCCTATGGCTGCAGCAAGCAAAAATAATTTCTTCCTCGGCATCACTAACTCATAATCATTATTATTATTACTAGTATTAGTAGTAGTGGTGGTATTATTATACTCCTTTTTTAGTGTTGCTGATGATGAAATGGCTTGTGTGGTTTAAATTGCTTCCATCATTTGTTCTGTTGTGAGGATAAGCTATTACAAAGTCAGTGCACCAGTTAGTCAAATCATATTTAGTTTAGAACAGACCAAATACAGACCCAATTACAATACAGTACTCTTCATTATCATGGCATTGGATAGGCCTGTAGCTAAAACCAAAACAAAGGCTTTTTAGGCCTTGTGTAGCTGGCTTGTTGGCTGTAAATGCACAGGGCTCCCCGGCGAGTCCCCAGGGCTCAGCAGATACTATTCTGCGAGCTCCAGGGGATAAATCCTCTTTGCATGGCTGGTGATCAAGCCATGATGTAAAGGAGCTTAGCAGCAACAGGCAGACAGGCAGGAAGCTGCTCCCGCTGTTGGCCAGGGGTCAGGTGATCACACAACGGGAAGAGACACAGCAGGGAACAGATAGAAGACTGAGAGAAGATGGAAGTTGAGGTGCAGGAGATGTGTGTGAATGGTGATGCTAGAGATAGTGAGTTAGCTCAGACAGAATAGCAGACACGAGTTGGAGCCAGAACCTTTTTTAGAGAGATGGGTTTGACGCAATCTGAGTGGAACTCCAACAACCAGGGTCTGGTTCTATGCCAGGGCAGTGTTAGTCAGGGACACTCAGGAAAGAGAGGCAGTGCATAGAGGGCTGAGCTGGCCCCTACCTTGATTTGTTGACAACAGTGGAGTTATCTCGCTTCCTTGGGAGTTGGGGTGTTTACATGGGCCAAGGTGAGAGAAACACTGTTGTTATTACACTACAGTTGGTGCTGCCATGACTATTTGGGAAAAGTGTGATGTAGACTACCTAACACTGCCCCTCCTTGTAGGATAAAAGGACATATTTGTTGTTTCTCACCTTAGTGCCTGTTTAGCAATGTGTAGCATTAGAGCTGTCATGGTTTTATTTTCATTTTGATGGACATGGGGATAGAGCCAAATCGTAGATAAACTAAGGCTGTAATCTACCATTTTATTATAGACTAGCCTTCCAAGGAGTCACACAGAGGACATGAATGCTCTTAACATGAAAGCTTAAAATCATGTTGAATTTTCAGCTCTTTTTCCTCTCTGCACAGGTCCCGTCCCTCCTTCCCTTCCCCTCCTCCCCTGCCACTCATCATAGGGCTAGTTGCCATGGAGAACTCATCAGTGGCGTCTGCATCATCTGAGGCAGGGAGCTCACGCTCACAGGAGATTGAGGAGCTGGAGCGCTTCATCGACAGCTATGTCCTGGAGTACCAGGTGCAGGGGCTGCTGGGAGACAAGGCTGATGGAGACCTGGATTTGGACAATGGTGGCAAGATGCCACAGGTTAGAGGCTTATCAGTTAAATGGATGGCAAGCTTTTATTAGTCCTATATTTATTAAGAGCCACTAATTACATATATCTCAGATCAAGTTTTGGCAACTTGATTGTTTGACCTTCGGTAATAATAGGGTTAAAGTCAGGGCAAATTTGCTCGTTGGTAAATATTTCTCGTCATCCTCTGCTCACTACATTAAATGCTGAACAAACACTCACATGCTACTGTGGAACTGGGGTAGTTTGCCCCAGGGGATTGCAGTGCCCAGCTGTACATTGACAAAATAGCCCAGAAGCGCTAAGATTAGTCAGAAGATACTGTACAGCTAGAGTCCAGAATGAAGTCCAAAAGTTCTGGAGTGAAAATGTCTTTTAGAGTTTGTATGGTGGGATTTTAAGTGTGTTCTGCTTGACTACTTTTGTGCCACTTTTGTACTTCTGTGTGGTCTTTGTTTACACCTAAACAAACTTTCCATTCACAAATGACATCTCCTCCCTCAATTTCTCTCTCTTCCAGTGGACAGAGGACTGCAACGACAAGAAAGATGGGAGCTGGTCGTCTTCACGGGGGAGGGGCTCATCCAAACCGGTATGTGTGCCTATGCACAGTCCAGGTCCTATAGCTGTTTCTTGGAGGAGCATGAACAGTAACGTGTAAGGTTGGGCATCATTTGGACATTTTTGGTCCAGATACTGAACAATACTTCTGATACTTTGGTAAATGAGTACATTTTAAAGTATTTGTTTTTCATAAATCCATCATTTCATAAATCCATTGTTGTCAAAAAGGTGTACTGACATGAAGTTAATGCGGCTGTGGTTGCCTTTGGATTGAATTATAATGAGTCATGTTCACATTTGGTTGGCTCTTTCTTAGTGAACTCGATGCTAAAGCCAAAAGAAACAAAATGTGGTGAAAGGTCTGGCAACACAAGACTCCTAACGTTAATGTTTTGCTGCCAAAATTAGCACTGTTTGAACCAAGTTCAGTTGTAGCAAGAATGTCAGTTGCACATCACTGACAAAGTCTGGAGTGCTAACAGGGCCATTCCTGGACTTGATCAATTGAGCATTAATTGCATTTCAGTTTGCAAGAATCTTTTTTTTTTTTTAGTAAAGCAAAGCAAAGAGCAACTTACCACAGTGGTCATAGGTTTATCAGCTGCTCCCAGCTCACTCTCCAGGCGTTAGCTTTCTGGCTCTCTGTGTGTGTGTGTGTGTGTGTGTGTGTGTGTGTGTGTGTGTGTGTGAGAGAGAGACAGCTTTTTATTCAGAAAACCATGTATGCTACAGTAACTTCTGAGAAGATGGTTGATGTGATTATTAGCACCCAAAGCTTATTAAGGCCGATACTCAAGAGTAGATTACCTTTCAGGATTTAGGAAACCTGCGCTGAACGACTTGAGACTTGACTTGAGACTTCAGCAGAGACCTCTGGTTTATGGCAACAAACTAGGTTGAATTATTTAAGGGGTAGTTGACTTTTTACAGTCGCAATGTTAATCAGCTAAAGTCACTTCACACTTAACAGGAGACATAGCTCACAAACAATTTGACTGTCAAAGAAGCACCACTAATGCTAAAGGTAAAGACTGTTAATGCTGACAATACGAATTTGGCCGATTTGGTTTGGAGGTAAGTGTTACCAACATTAGCCAACATCCGGGGTCAACATAATGGCTGTACCCTTCAATCCAGTTGCTGTAGCATTTGATTTGGACCTTCTTGGGTTATTTGGCCTCCAACTCTGGTCATCACTCAACAATGTTGAGTGTATTTTGGTGTATATTTCAAATATTTTGTCCAAAGATGCCTCAGTTTCCATCTGCTTTGCTGTCTTCCGCATAGTGTTTCCCACCTTGAGTATGATGTAAATCAATTATGGCTGCCACGTTAATCATTTTCTCTCTCTCCCTACAGGACGAGTGGGAGCACAGTAGTAATGGCAGTACAGGTTCGAGGCCCAGCTCAGGCTCAAGACCAGGTTCTGGCTCCCGTTCTGGCAGCAGGGGTCGAAACAACCAGTTCAAAGGCCCCGCCAAGGTACAGGTACATCTGTGTGTGTGTGTGTGATGGTGGTGGTTTGATATTCCATATGTGTTTTTTGTACCCAGCCCCCCTAACATTGCTTTTTAAACAAAGGCCTGAGAAGTCCTGATTCTGCAAATGGATCAGGCCTTCTTCGAAAAACTGTTGTATCAGCCATTAACCTCACGTATATGTGGTTTTCATGTAGGCTCATAGTTTAGATTTTTGGTAGCCTCAGACATGTTCATAAACTGGCTGTTAAAGGCTTGAGGATTGCTGGTCTGCCACGAGCAAGAGCTAAGCAGAGGGGGTGCCACCTGTACACTTAAGTGTCCATAACTGCAGAACCTTGAAACATTTGAGTCCTGTGCTCTTATGTGAATAAAAGGATCCAAATAAAGTATTTTAAAATGTTTGTGTGTGTGTTTGGCCTGAATGCTTTTAGCCAGGGGTGCTTCCTGTGTCTGCTACCTCAAATGGATCACATTGCCACAACATTCACTGAATGTTCCCAGAGGTACTCCTCACCTCAGGGAGAAGTAAAAGACAGAATACCATCCTTGAACATAAGCAGCTAGACATGTCACAACACATCCACTCCGCACCATTGTCATTAAATGTCACTCTACAGAGCAAGCAGACATGGAGTGAATCTAGTGGGGTTTGTATTTGATCAGTAATATCCTATTGGAGCAATGATGTGCTGTGTTTAATGTATTATGTCTTCAAGAGAAACTGAAGTGTACTTTATAACTGTTAGATGTTGACTAGGTCTGTTTTATTGCAAGTTACAGAAAGATAGGTGTGTTGCAGAGTGGTTTTACAGACCCTATTGTGCACACTAAACTGTTTCTCAAAAGTCTTTCTCTTGTGTGTTGTCTAGAATGGGAACAGAGATGGCTCCTTTGACATCTTGGGGACAGACATCTGGGCTGCCAACACCATGGACTCACACGGGTAGGTACCTTGCCGATTCACAGATCAGTATACAGTATATGCTATACAGGGTAGTGGGTCTGGATTGCAACCATGGTTTCTGGAGAGCCATATGACTGATTTAGCTAAAGCCTGAGCTTGAAAGGATGGGAGAGCACTGATGAAGCAGAGATTTGCTTGTTTGCTTGTTCTGAAAATCTATTTGGCCTTGCTTGCTTGAAAGACCAACAAGCTTGTAACAATGTTTGGGGAGGAAGTAACTACGAGAGAGAAATGTGTGTCTGTGTGTATTTCTCTTCATAAAAGCTCCAGTATAACTGAACAATTTTACAAACAGCGGCTCAACGAAAAACTTAGAAAAAATAGAAAAGGAAATGAGTCGGACATAAATCAGTGTAAATGGAGGGAAGACTGGTTGCCATGGTAACATCTGCAGGCAATCTCACCTACCTAAGTTCCGGCCACGGTGGCGCATCTGAGCACATAGGAGGATGGAGTTGGTACACATATGCTACCCACCACTGCCAAAGTACACCTCCCCATTCAATCATTCAGTAGCAGAATTATTTGCACAATGGGTAAAAGTTCTTATTGACTTAGTTGAATATTAAAATATAAAAGTGTCTTTAATTATGAGTCTTCATTAGCCTCCTTGTTAAGATAGGGTAAATCAATGGCATTAGCACTGAAAGCTTTGAATTAATAAATTAAATAAGGAATATTAATAAATATAGTTTTGTGCTCCCAAGCTCTGATGTTTTTTTTGCTGAATTCAGTTCAGCCGCTGACCAGTTTCTCAAGAGTGTTGTGGCCTTCTTCTAGCTGGCCTGTCTCATTTCTTCCTGTCTGGGGAAAAGTAGCATTTAGCACATGGCAGAGTGGATAGAGCACAGGGCCAACCATCGAATTGTTGAAGTGATGTGTTGGATGTTTCTTATTTTTGTTCAAGGACACTGTCAATAGGGATGTGAAACAAGCAGGGAGAACTCTGCTCTTTCTTGCCTACCTTAAGATGTGAACCTCTATAAAGATTCACCTTTTACATCCCACACATTCCTCAGATGCCCTAACCAGTTCAGATTAGATATCTCACCTTTAGATCTGTTCCCCTGAGCATTTCATTGGTTTTAGCATGGTCTCTCCCTCTTCCTCATCTGTTGTAGTGTATGTGAAGAAGAAGAGATTGTGTGTGTGTGTGTGTGTGTGTGTGTGTAACAGCTTTTTATTCAGAAAACCATGTATGCTACAGTAACTTCTGAGAAGATGGCTGATGTGATTATTAGCACCCAAAGCTCATTAAGGCCGATACTCAAGAGTAGACTACCTTTCAGGATTTAGGAAACCTGCACAAGTAGGATTTTTCTTTTGTATTAGATTTATGCTTGGATGAAAACTCCCAAAAACGTGTGTGAGAGATGGTGATAACAGTACTGTACATATGGCAGGGCCTGCTTTGGGGGCGCAGTAAAGCTGCTCTGGGACCCGGGAGGAGGTGACTGATAAGTGCCTCATTAGAAGACTTGTTTTGGGGGCTCAGTGCCAAGGGGAGATAGATTGATCGCTGGTAGAGCAAGGGGTAAGACGCTTTGACAAGTGTGATTGTTACATTGCTTATAGAAATTAATCTTCAGCTAGCCTTGTCTAGTGGTAACATTGCCATGTTAACAGTTATTTGCAAAGCAAGGGTTTGTTTTGTTCTTCAGAGTGGCAATTAAAATCTGTAGGTCTACAGCGTCACCTTGCTTGGTAATTAATGGGACCTTTTCTTTTTTAAAAGACTATTTTTGAGGCATTTTTGCCTTTATTGGACAGCTCATAGTAGAGAGACATAGGAAAGATTGGGGGAGAGAGAGCAGGGTCCTGGGCCGTGTTCGGTTATGATGTGGGATGTCACGGCTACATGGTATGCGTCTTAGACCACTGAGCCACCAGGACATTGGCTGGAACCTTTTCTAACCATACCTGTCTCTCTTCCCTCTGTAACTGTGGCTGCCTCTCCTTCCGCCATGATTTTCTGTCTAACTGTGGCAGTCTCGAGCATTATTCTCTGCATCTCTCCCTGCCAGTCTATTCCTTGGCATACTAGTTGTCTTGGACACTTAACCTTCTCTTTCTGTGTATATGCAGGGATGCTGGCTGTCTCTAACCATGTCTTCTGTCTTCATGTCTCTGTGTTGTAGGGGTGCAGGCTGGGATGTGCAGCCAGAGAAGCTGGACTTCAGCCAGTTCCACAGGAAACACTACCGAGGAACACCAAAGCATCTGCCACAAATTGACAGAGAGGGGTAAGACCTGGCCCGGGGATTGGGGCTTCGAGTTTTTTTTACTCTGTTCTGTTTGGCTTGGTCCTTTCCTGTCCTGTCTTAGTCTTAGTCTTAGTCTTTGTCTTTGTCTTTGTCTTGATGATTCCATATTATTGTGTTCATTTTCCCCTTTTCCACCTTGTCTCCATCTCTATTCTCTTCCATTCATCTTTTCTTTCTTCTGTATTTAGAGTCCCAAGTGATTGAACATCTATTGTGGTCTCATTTTCTCAATTTCTATTTTACTTTGCCTCTGTCACTGATTGAGCCCGTCAGTGTCTGTTGATCTCCCCAGCAGGATCATGACCAGGATCTCTCTCTCTCTCCCTCTCTCTCTCTGACTGTGTCTCTCAGGATGAATAAAATCAAGTTTGAGGAGGATGACGGCATAGACATGAATGACATAGAGAGGTTCCTACCTCACCTGCACTCAGTAAGTCACTCATCACATATTTCCCTTTAGCTCTATGAAAACTGAAAACTCCTGTCTAGATTATTTCATGCTGATGTGTGAGATTAATTCACATATTCTATGGACCATACTAGCCGTATTTTGTATTCTTACTATACAGTTCTTACTATAGCAACTCGACTGGTTAGACAGTGTGCCAAGATTACAAACCTATTAGTTGTTAGAGAGTGACCCCTGGTGGCACAATAGTGAAATAGCAGGTGCAATGAAGAAAAGTAGTGTACAATAGTAGTGGTCTGTAGTGAAATCTCCAGTCAAGCAAAAAATCTATCTATCTATCAATGCTATCTAAAACATCAACGGTAAACGTCTTGGTGTCAGTCCCTCAGAATCAGGCCTTTCTAGACCCACCGTTGTTTTGCACTGATGTTTAATAATTATACATGGAGAAATCCACTGTGTAAGAGGAAAAGATTTCTCCACCAACAGTAGCCTCAATAGACCACAATGCAATGCAGCCACAATACAAGATGCGTTTTGAGTAAGAGGCGCAACTTTTTATCGGCTGGAAAAACTCTTTCTCTTGCTCTTACTATGCTATCGCTCATGTTATGTTCTCTCTCCCTATACATACTGAATGCAACAATTTCAATGCAGGAAATCATTAACTGAAGTAGAAGTACATGAGGCAGTTTAAGGGTAAGTGGGCACACAAAAAAGCTAATTATAACACTTAATCATAAAATAACTCCTGGAATTCGTTGAACATCACATTGATGATATACACCAATCAGCCACAACATTAAAACCACTGACAGGTGAAGTCAATAACATTGATTATCTCGTTACAGTGGCACCTGTCAAGGGGTGGGATATATTGGGTAGCAATTGAACAGTCAGTTCTTGAAGTTCATGTGTTGGAAGCAGGAAAAATGGGCAATCGTAAGGATCTGAGCAACTTTGACAAGGGCCAAATTGTGATGGCTAGACGACTGGGTCAGAGCATCTCCAAAGCAGCAGATCTTGTGGGGTGTTCCCGGTATGCAGTGGTTAGTACCTACCAAAAGTGGTCCAAGGAAGGACAACCGGTGAACTGGCAACAGGGTCTTGGGCGCCCAAGGTTCATTGATGCGCGTGGGAAGCGAAGGCTAGCCTATCTGGTCCGATCCCACAGAATCGGCATTAAAAAAAGTTAATGCTGGCTATGATAGAAAGGTGTCAGAACACACAGTGCATCTCAGCTTGCTGCGTATGGGGCTGCATAGCTGCAGACCGGTCAGAGTGCCCATGCTGACCCCTTTCCACCACCGAAAGCGCCTACAATGGGCATGTGAGCGTCAGAACTGGACCATGGAGCAATGGAAGAAGGTGGCCTGGTCTGATGAATCACGTTTTCTTTTACATCATGTGGACGGCCGGGTGCGTGTGCGTCTGTTTACCTGGGGAAGAGATGGCACCAGGATGCACTATGGGAAGAAGGCAAGTCAGCGGAGGCAGTGTGATGCTCTGGGCAATGTTCTGCTGGGAAACCTTGGGTCCTGGCATTCATGTGGATGTTACTTTGACACGTACCACCTACCTAAACATTGTTGCAGACCAAGTACACCCCTTCATGGCAACTGTATTCCCTGATGGCAGTGGCCTCTTTCAGCAGGATAATGCACCCTGCCACACTGCAAAAATTGTTCAGGAATGGTTTGAGGAAC
>OOFE01006364.1:2241-14739 GCA_900323365.1 Monocentris japonica
TGGGTAAAGGGGGGGGGATGCTTGGTTGTGGGGGAAGCCTATATAAGTAGCACACAGGGGGGGCTTTTGAATTACAGCCTTGGTCTTGGCGAAGGTCTGTGTTGGGTTAAGTGCCGGTTTGCATTCTGGTCAAGGGAGGATTGTAAAACATGAGGATGGTACCTGGCACACTCTACAGTTCCTATTCATAAATTCCTAAATTGCATAAATCAGGCATTTGAAAGAAGATAAAATGAAACTTTGATGATCCTTGTGGAAAAAAAAATGGGACTGGTTTTAAACAACAAGTACAATGCTAACACTGCATATTAGGTTGAAACATATGAATGAAAAGTATGAAAACATATGGATTACATGTGCAAAGTGCAGTGCAAAACTCTTTTCTGTGTCTGTTCAGCCAGTTCTTCTTCTATTGATTCCAAACAAACAGGAAACCTAAAACACATCACTTCCTGTCCAGAGGATTTTCACAAGAAAAGACCAAAGCTTTCATGAACTGGCTATAGCTTGCATCACTATTGTGCTATATGTGTTATAGACATTTATTGATACGAAAATGTTTATTTTATTTTATTTTAGGATTATTATAAGTATCAAATCATAATATGACATGATCACCACATGCAAAACAACTCAGCTCCAATAGTTTGACATTGTAGTCTGTGACAAGGTCAGACCGTGGTGAACCCCGTGGCACCGTGACCCAGACGAGGCCCACGGAGGATTGGCGAGGTGTATCAGTGCTGGGGTGGTGTGTGGCGGTAACCGAGCCAGGCTGACAGCTGCTGTCTGTCTGCCTGATCTCTCTTGTCATCATCTCCAACGCCATGCATGCACCAAGCAGCAGCCACGTGGCTGCATGTAGTATATATAGCCTGGATTTCGGCCATGGGGAAGCAAGCTCCGGCATGTGCATGGGTGTGCACGCGTGTGGAAAGAGTACCAAAATATCCTACTAAAGTACTGAGAGTCGGCTGGGAAGTAAAATCACGACTTAATTGAAAGTCAACAGTAGCTCATTCACTGTATATGCAGAGTAAAAGCTACTAAGATACCTGAACATAAAGCATGAATCAACGCAATTCATTCAGCGCAAATACGATTGGCCAGTTTTTAGGTCAAAACATACCCAAGTATTTTACCTGTTTTTTTTTTTGCCTGTGTGGTGAGTACAGGCACAGTACATGTGCGTATGTTGCAAGTCATGGAAACGACCCGGCGCTCTGTATCAACGCGACTTTAATCACCCATCGCGTAACACACGCCCTATCTATATTTAGACATGCCGTGGCTGTTTTGAGGGGTGCAGGGGTGAGGCGACATGTGTACTGTACATCTGCTTGTCCGGGCCTATCTACACATTCCTCCGACTGCAGCGGGACCATACTGACGGTGTCCAGACTGAGAAAAAACAACTGCCGGCGAGCTCTGTCCCGCTAAGAATCCAATATTATTTGTAGGTTGAGCACCAAATGGATGAGGTTTGTTACATAAGGGAGTACAGATAATTGCAGGAAAGTATTTGAAAGTGAATTTTGAATACCTACCTGCCGCTACTGGAACTGTCCTGATGCAGTAAAACCCAACCATGAAGGAGAATTATTTGCAATGACTATTTGAGCTGGGTCTGCTTAGGATAACAGCCTATCCCTTTCCCTCCTGACTAGGCTAACCTGCTCCCTTTGGCCAATATCAGACTTTAGACTATAAATGTTCTTGCACAATGCATGAAAACATCTGCATGGAGCACTGAATTGCTGTCCCTACTCCCTGCAGGAGGAACTGTTTATAAAATTCAGATTTAGTTCTTTTCTGAGTATGCAAAGACTGATCTGACACATGTTTTGTGTTGCAATACGCATAGTCACTTCTTCTTCACCTACTTAACTGAGAACAAAACGTTATACTTCCTTAAATCAAAAATCAAAAGAAACCACAACATTATAAGGAAAGAGTAGCCGCTTTAGTCCTAATGCAGTAAAGATGCAGGAGATGTACGATGGGGAGATCTGCACGATGGCTCCCGCTGAACACACATACATAAACACACACATGCGAACATACACACACACACACACACACACAAATGCATGGACACAGTGTAAGTCCTAGTGGTGGCACGACACAGCCAGGCAGCGTGCAAGGGAGACGGTTCACCACCGCAAATAGAACCCAACAGTTGGCAAAATGATGTTCCTCTGTCTCTATTTCAAAGTGATCTACAGAATGAAAGACAGCGGGAATGGGTGTGATTGTGTGTGTGTGTGTGTGTGTGTGTGTGTGAGAGAGAGAGCAATGTGGAGGTCTGCAGGGTGTAACTTAGCCCTCCAGACCTCTGAGTGTTGCCGTCAGTGTTTATTATGATGTAAGACTGATAATTCAATAGAGCTGCGAGGCCTTGAGGCCATGTGTGATTTTGTGTGTGTGTGTGTGTTTACACAAGCGCTACACTCGTGTGTTTATGTGTTAAGGTGAAGGGTTCGACCGATTCAGGATTTTGTAGGCCGACATTGATATTTCTGGATTGAAGCTGCCAATGGTCCACATTTGTGCTGATATTCAATATTTTTACATTTGACTATTTTCATGCCAAAAAAAATCCCCCCACAACTTTATTCTTGGTGGAAAATAATTTAAACCACGAGACACTAAACTAAACTAAAACCCAAGATGATGATAATAACATTCATGCATGGATTCCGATCAAAACGTCCTATTAGAATTCAGGTTAAGGGCCCACAGACAACCAGTGTAGTACTGATCAATTCTACAATCAAACTAGCTACATCATATCCATCATATCAGAGGCGGACAACACTGACTGATACACCCAAACCTATCGAACCCTATCAAGGTGCGTGTAAACGTGCACTGGTTCTGTGTGTTTTCGGGGTATCTGTTTCCACACACACACGCACACCAGTCAGTCTGGACTAATCCCCATGTTGCCTTTCCCACTCAGCAACAACTCTGACCCCGTCTTCTGGTCAGGCCACAGGGCAGGGCCCAGGGGTCAGGGGTCAAGGGTCAGGGCAGCTCCTCGGGCTGGACAACAGCCAGAGTGCCACCTGGAGTAAATCAGCGGCCGGCTCTGCCAATTGCCCGTGACAGGCGCCATTACCGGGGGCCAAATAAACACACCCTGGCGCAGGGGAGGCAAGGGATTGTGGGTAAAATGTAGGGGACATATGTGTGCACACACAGACATGCGCGTATACCTGCATATACACACAATGCATCTTCACAAGGTATTTTTTCTTGTAGTGAACACATACACACACACACACACACTGGCTCCTTCAGTGGTGACTGCTTTGGCCTGTTGGTAGATGCACATGGTGGACACACACACACAAACACATGAATGCACATGCACAACAAAGCATGCACGCTTGCATACACACACTCAGACACACATATTGGCTCCTTTAGTGTTGACCATCCAAACGGCTACAACTCACTTTTGCCCCAGTGACGCCCCCGACTCCCCCTTCCTGTGTATGTGTGTGCATCTGTGTGTGTGTGATTAACTGTTCGGAGTGGACAGGGTGAAAGGGGTCTAGAGAGACCGAGTGTATGATGGGGGTTTCAGGCTGAAGGTGTGTGTGTGTGTGTGTGTGTGTGTGCGCTGAGGGGTGGGGGTTACGCTAAAGGGAGAGCTTTGTATTTGGACTCGTATTTCATAGACCAGACTTCTTGTTTGTTGGTTTAAACCCACTCGATGTGTTTATGTGAGGGAGGTAGCCGAGCTAGAAAAAAAACCTTCTTTTCTTTCTCTCTCTTTGCATCTGTGGATGGATGGATGGATGGATGGATGGATGAATTGGTGAATAGGTATGTATGTACAGTGGATATCACCAGTTTGCACACCTTTCCTCATTTTCTAGTTGGTATTGCCTTAAGGCCTGAAACCAAAACCAACCAGGCTTTTTTTCATTTGTAATACATTTTCATAGACACATTTATCATGTCTTCTAACACTAGCTATGAGCTCCAATAGTGATCTATCAGCTATATCAGTTATATCAGTAGTGGCAGCCTTCCTTCCTAAAATAAATCCAAAGAGAGTTTACTGTTCACTGTTGCTTAGAATTTATTGCAAAATAAACATAATATGAAAATAAAAATGCAGTTGTTTCAGTGTCCTTAAATTGTAGCCGTAGCGTTGCAGATGCCATTCATCTGCAGACGCGCTCACGGGGCTGAGGCTGAGGTCAATGCCGGTATCTGCTGTAACCCGCCTACCCCCCCACTTGGCGCACTGCGCACCAATTAATAGGATAGTGCCCTCACCACCTGTGGAGGGTGCACACTTGCAACCACAAATATATAAATAAATGATGTAAATAGAAATAGAAATAGAAATAGGCTCCTACACACCGGCCCCTAGTTGTTCTCTATATACAGTATATACATTACATCCCTTATTGATGTCTTTGATCTTTAGAAGGATGACCAGTCATTCTTCAGTCTCTAGGATGCGGCACAGCTTGGTTATGGGCCTTTCAATGACTGAAATCTTAATCTGGAGCTTCACTGAGCAGACCAGACCTCTTCCATCAGGCTTGGTCTCCAGCACTCTGCCTAATGGCCATGATCCCCGAGGAGCAGTGGAGTCAACCACCAGGACAATGTCTCCAGTGTTCAAGTTCTTCTTCACTTAGGCCATTTCTGCCTTTCTTGGAGCAGCAAAAGGTATTCCTTTGTCCATCTATGCCAGAAAAGGTCGGCCATGTACTGGACCTGTTTGCAGCGGCACCTGACATAAAGGTCAGATTTCAGAAAGGTTCCAGGGGGTAGGATAGGTTGTGTTTTTAGCAGGAGGATGTGATTTGGGGTCAACGGCACTAGGTCGTGATGATCAGAGGACACTGTGGAGAGAGGACAGTTAATGAGGATTGCCTCTACCTTGCAGAAGATGGTTTGTAGGCCCTCATCATCGATGGTTTGTGGATGGAGAGTGGAGTTCAGCACCTGATGGACAGATCTTATGAGTCTTTCCCAGACTCTGCCGTAGTGTGATGCTGCTGGCGGATTGAAACTCCATTGGATTCCATCAGAAAGCAGGGCACCTTGGATAGTCCCTTCATTCAGGGAACTTAGGGCCTTCTTGAGCTCGACTTGAGCACCCACTAGGTTTGTACCGTTGTCAGATCTGATGTGCTTAACCTGACCTCTCCTGCAAATAAACCTTCTCAAAGCATGAATGCACCCAATGAATAGGCTACCTCCAAGTGTATAGCTCTACTAGACATACAGGTAAACAGGACTCCATACCTTTTGATCATACTTCTTCCTCGTCCTACTTCAATCGGGCCAAAATAGTCCAATCCGACGTTGGTAAAGGGAGGGAGGTCAGGTAGGATTCTTTCTTGTGGCAAATCTGCCATCTTCTGCTCACCTGTTTTGCCTCTCACACGTCGACACACAACACACTTTGAGATCACCTTCCTTGCTACTGAGTTTCCCTTTTACAACCCAATATTTCTTACGGAGCTCTGAAAGCATGTGGTTTCTACCACTGTGTCCAGAGCGTTAATGGACGTGTCTTAGTATGAGAACTGAAATGTGAGCATTTTTGGGCAAGATACAAGAGTGTTTTGTCTCATCAGGCATTGCAGATCTATGTAGTCAGCCACCTATTCTTATGATGCCCTCATCTAGCATAGGATTGAGCCTACAGATCTTACTGCTCTTTCGCACTCTAGATGGGGTTGTTTCCAGTGTTGCCATTTCAACTGGGAATGATTGTCTCTGAACACAGGTGATGACTGATCTTTCTGCCTGTGAGATATCTTCCACTGTGAGGAACTGTGCACCAAGTGTGGTCCTAATAGTGTCGAGTTCAGTGCTCACCTTTTGGCTGAATGAGCGGGTAGCGATGTGACCTAAGGAAAGTTTCTCTCGCCTTTTGATGATCAACATCAAAGCATCCTTTAGTTTAAGATACCTTGCCACTGCTTTAAGTAGCTTCATCCAATCTGAGAAGAATGAAAAAAGCCGGTCTGTGGGAGTTTCAATGTTCTTCACCACTATTGTGAATACAGTACTGTTTCTCCTGACCTCTGGATCATCTTGTAACACTGACTTGGAGCCCAATGCTTCCTCCACAGGTCAACTTTCCTCAGGCTTCCATAGGAACTCAGGGGCATGTATCCATCTCCTTTGCTGCATGAATTTGACTACGCTTAGTCCTCTTGAGGCATCATCAGCAGGATTGTCCTAGCTGTTTACATATCTCCATTGAGACAGATCCGTGTTGTCACGAATCAATGAAACTCTGTTGGCTACATAGGTCTTAAACCTAGTGTGGTCATTTCCAATATACCTGAGCACTGTTTGGCTATCTGTCCGGAAGACTGAGGGTTTCAAGTCAAGGGGTAATTCTTTCCTCAGCATTTTGTCCACTTTCACCAACAGTGCTGCAGCTGCCAGCTTCAGCCGCGGTACTGTGATGTGCTTTAAAGGAAGGACTCAGGACTTTCCTAGGACAAAAGTAACATACTGAATAACATCCTGAATGTTAACCTGCCTCATGTAGCTCACTGAGCCATAGCCACTCTCACTGGCATCAGCAAAGTGATGCAGTTGTGCACATTTTGGTGTTCCATAGCTCTTAGGCTTCATACAACGTGCAACATTGAAGCTCTTAAGCCTTTCTTGACTGTCTATCCATTCCATCCACTGGTCCGATATAGCCTGGGGCAAAGGTTCGTCCTATCCAAAGCCTCTCTGGAAGAGCTCCTGTAGCAACTGCTTGGCTGGGAGAATGAGAGGAGCAAGAAAGCCAAGTGGATCAAAGATTGAGCTCACGACAGAAAGTATGACTCTGCCAGTATGTGGCTTCTGGCTGAGATTGATGTTGAACTGGAAATTGTCAGAGTCTACACACTACTGTAGTCCCAGTGCTCTTTCAACGAGGAGGCTGTCTTTGTCGAGATCCAATGTTCTAACTTTCTTTGCCTTTTGTTCTTGGGGGATGGAGGCTAGAACTGCTCGGCTATTGCTAACCCACTGAGTGAGCTGAAACCCACCTTTGCTGCATAATGCAGTGAGATCTTTTACTAGCTGGATGGCTTCAGATTCTTTGGCCACTGACTTTACACAGTCATCAACGTAAAAATTGTGTCGGACAGCGGTTTTTCGTAATGCAAACTTGGGGAGGACATAGCACCGACTATGGACAATGTACAGCGCACTCTCCTGGTCTCCGGCCCCTATATGACCGCATAACTCTGCTGATGCACTGCCTATTACATCAGAGGGTCTTTCTGCTTCTTTAGCCATCTTGTCTTTGATATCAATGTGCAGGAAACTTGGGTGAGTTTGCTTGCATGCTCTACAGGTGAGACTCTACAGGTCTCTACTAATGTGGCCTACGGAGAGGCAGCCAAAGCACATGCCCTTGGTCTTTAAAAAGCTGAGCTTGTCTCTACGCGTTTTCTTTAAGAATTGTTTACACAACTCCAATATGTGTCTACAGCTACAAAAGGGGCAGGAGGGCTCAGGCATTGTCTCTTTTTGGGCAATAGCAATACTTGTGGCAAAACTACTGCCAGACGACTTTGAGACCTGTGACTTGACAGGGGATCTAGCCTTTCCTCTACTGGCTGACTGGTCGTGAAGGTCACCAAAGACTGGATTGGCTGCTATGCGAGCTTGTTTTTCAATAAAACGGACAAGGTGTAAAATTCTAACCCTACGATTGCGCTCTTCTTGCAGCTCAAAAGCCTTGTTGCGCCATTTCTCCCTGAGCTTGTATGGTAACTTAAGTACAATGCTTCTCATGTTGGATACTGTGTCAAGTTCCTCCATGTATTCCATTTCCTCCATAGCATTGCAGCAGTGCCTAAGGAACATGGCATAATCCTGCAGTGATCTCGAATCCTCAGATTTAATTTGGGCCCAGGATAGAGCCTTTTCCAACTAAGCACAAGAGATTTTGTATTTGTTTCCAAAGTTTTCCTTTAGTATCCTTTTTGCTTTCTGATAGCCTTTTTCTGGAGACATGTACTCACAGCTTTTGACTTGATTTTGAGCTTGGCCAGCATTTGTCCATCAAAGAGTGGAATGCTTCCTTGTGGTAGTGTAGACAGAAGTTGCTGTTTCCCAAGAATCTTTGTCAATTTGTTTTGATTCTCCAGAATTTTGATCATATGGTTTTCCTGTGCTGAGCTGGGTGTAGAAGGAATTTGCCATTGTGACAGAGTTGACTGTGTGGCTTGGGTTGAACTTCCAAGTGACTGGGGAATTACAGGGGGTATGACAGAGGGAATACTGTGAGCTGAGGTCTGCTGCGGTTGTGGCTGGGCATCACTGCTGGCCCTGGGCTGGACAACAGACTGTCTTTGATGCTTATCTGTACCTAAATTAAGAAGGGGAAATTGAACCTGAGCACCTGCCTTGGTCCTAACTACTGGAGCACTCTTATCATAAGGATAAAGCGAACTCTCCAGCTTTTCATCCAATTGTACATCTGTAGCTGCAGCTATGACTTCTGCTGCCTCTGCACCTAATACAGGTTTCTGAACTGGGGCTGCATCAGGCTGTACAGGGTTAAGGATTGACATTTCAGCCTCTTTTAGATAGTTAATTTTGGCAGTAGTGGCTGCTATTTCTGTATGTAATTCCAATGTTTCTCTTCTTTTTCTTAGCATTTGTTCCTGCTCTTCAATGGCATGCTTTTCTTGCAGCTTTGGCCATTAAAGCTGCTCTCTCTGCCTCTGCGCTAATGCGTAAGGACGAAGAGGATGATGCATTGGACCTAGCTGAGGACGATGCATTGGACCTAACTGATTGCATACCCCCATCATTCAGACCAGCGTTTGCATTTGTATGCTCAATCTCCTCTTCCTCAACAAGTGGGAATTCTTCTACCTGGGTGACAGAAGAGGAGACTTCAGCTAAACTAAGGGAACTGGGGTTTTCTATGGCTGAAATCCATTTCGTTACGTTGGCAAGGAAAGCTATTATCTGTGCACGTCTAGGCTGATACCATTTTTCGTTGTCTTCCTTTTTTGCTTCCTCGTCCAACATTTCAATGTAGGAGGCATGCAAAACTGTAAAATCCTCCAGGAATTCATTGAACTAATTATGTTTCCTTTAACTTCGTCAAGAAAGTCTTTATCAATCATTAAAGTGTTCACGATGTTCATTCTCCGTGTTATGTGTGACATTTTTCCTGCTCTAGATGAGCGCAGACGTGCCGCTGCTTCACCCATGTCTTTAACAGGAGTTATTTCTGCTTTGTCAGAACTTGCCATTTTTTCCACAAAAATAGACTTCCAAAAAAAACCCTCAAAATATTTCTCTTTCTTCGCTTCATCCAAAAGGTCTTCAAAAGGTTCAAAAACAGTTCTTATTCTAATATCCAAGTATCGTTTCGTTCAACTAAATTTCATTCATTCAGACTTCACAATTGTTTGGTCACATCGTAGTAAAGTTGAAAAATAAAAGATTGCAGTTCATTCACACAAAAATTTGCGGGGAAATTCGTTTCAATATACTTCAAATAATATTTTCAAACGAATAAGTCTTCCAAAATGTTTGCTTTGAAAGCACGTACCTGCTCCGAAGTGTTTTCTTTGTTTAATGCGCCACGCATCAGGCCGGCGTTTTTTTGTCTTCGGTTCGCGTAATGTTCCAATATTGAGCCACAGCTCGTTATTAACGCTTTGTAGTGGCAAAAAAACTTAAGGTTGGTTTTTTCTTTAACGCTTATTCCAATTTCGGGTGGGTGCAGTTTGTCAGACTCGCAGCCTTCCTTCCAAAAAATAAATTCAAAGAGAGTTTACTGTTCACTGTTGCTTATTGCAAAATCAACACAATATGAAAATAAAAATGCAGTTGTTTCAGTGTCCTTCAATTTTAACCGTAGCGTTGCAGATGCCATTCATCGGCAGATGCGCTCATGGGGCTGAGGCTGAGGCCGAGGCTGATTTCAATGACGGTATCTGCTGTAACCCGCCTTCCCCCCCCGCCTGGCGCACTGCGCACCAAAATAGGATAGCGCCATCACCACCTGTAGATGGTGCACACTCGCAAACACAAACATATAAATAAATTATGTAAATAAAAATAAAGTTAAATGCGGTTCCTACAAAGATGATTAATTATTTCTGCTGGCAAAATAGCATTAATGTTTGATCTGGTTTGGTTTGCAAGACGTTAAATTGCCCACTGGCTAGCACTGTTTGGCTCTTTAGGTTAAAGGAAACCAGGCTATAATTGATATGCAACAGGGCCCTTGTACTCTGAGTCAGCAACAGTAAAATTCCGGAGAGGTTACACAAAAACTCAAAACACGATGGTGCATTTCAACAAGCTTAATTATCATATATCTTATTCCACATATTGCAAGAGTGTGTGATGTTTTTATTGTTTGTATTAATATAGCCACCAATTCCAGGTCATGTTGCCATTTGTGTGAGAGAGAGTAAAGTAAATGGCGTGTTTCCAGAGGTGGTGGCTAAAGGAGGAGACCTTGAGATAATCATTAACCTCCCTCACAGTTAAGACATAATAAAACCTTGAGTCTTGCACATGCATTGCACACACACATTTCCACACACACACTCTCACACACTTTTCTCTCTCTCTCTCTCTCTCTCTCTCTCCGTATCTTGCTCTCTATCTACACACATACCATTCAGACTTTGGCCTTTGAGAACATATTCATTTATGGTACAGCAATTCTATTGAGCTTTTACATGTTTTAGGACACTATTTTCACTGACACTCCACACACACACACACACACACACACACACACACATTCACAGATGTGTGTTTTATAAAAGTTGTTTGGTCTTCAGAAGTGTGTCAGCGGTGACTGGAAAGATTTTTTGGATCACTTCACAAAGTAATCAAGGAGGAGGAAGGAAATTTACAAGGTAATGTTCTCTTTTCAGAGTTGTTTGTAGAACTCTTATTGGTCTCGTACAATTATCTGAATCTGTTGCCACCACAGGTATGGGTTTAATCTTTCATTATAAGAAAATACGGAACCTGTGATATATATGGATTGAGTTTCCAATTTCTTTTGAATGAAGAAGGGCAGGAGGTGCCTATTGAGGAATTGTTCATTTATAGATATTGTTTACAACATAGATATAAGTATAATATATAACATGATATAACATAAACATTTTAATTCGATGGTGTAATTACTGTAATTGTTGATGGGTTTATTATTGAGAATTTGTGACAATCAGGTGACAGTTGTTTGGAATGATTTCTTACAGTGGTTCACAGTATACATTTACAATGTCTGTCTCTGTGTGAATGCCTTTTCATTGTGTTTTTGAATGTGTGTGTGAGAAAGCCGATGTATGGAGTGAATATGATGTCAATACAATTGTTTTGCGTGAGTCACACACGTGAATCAGGCTTTGTGCACAGCAAAACACAACTCACGCTTGTTTTTTTTCATAAATGTGAAAAAAAATTGTGCACAGCAAACAGATTTTGCACGCCTCTCACAAGTACAAATCCTGTCTTGTGAGTCTTGAATATGCGTTTGTAAATATGCTTGCACGTGTGCGTCTCAAGTTGTGGGGACACAAAAATACAAATCCTCCTTCTTGAAGAGCCGAAGTGGGAGACGGACAAGGTGCTTATACTTCTTATGAAGACTGTTAACAGGATACGAGCGTTCAGCCAGTCCCAGGCGTGCTGCTGTGTATGCTCCCTTAATTGTGAAGCTGCTTTGATTGTGATGTGGAACGACGCTGATGCCCTATAAAGGGTCTGAATGTCCTGTCGAATGGTCCTCCAAGCCAAGTCTTCGGGGGTCCCTTGCAGGCCGAGCTTCCATGCAGCTGCTGAAAGGAGCATGGTTCGCTCAGAGCCGTCATCCAGGTTCGCGTATGTGTCTAGGCTACGGACTCCATAATGCAGGGTCACCCTGACACCCTGACAACCTTCGGCGGGACACGATCACAGTCCGATGGTCGGTCAAGGTACAGCACCTCAGTGGTGGTGCTGACCAAGCAGCTCTTCACCTACCAGGTGCTTACCTTGGCAGAGGCCACAGGGCTTTTTGAGGTTGCACTGGGCTGTTGTTGGTCCAGATCCATTCAGACACCTGGTCCTTAGACAGCTTCTGGATGGCAGAGCACTAACTAAGGTAGTGCTCAGAGTTGTCACAATAAGGACAAAACGGCTTGCTTTGCTTCTTATTGGCGGTACCTTTAACAGATCATGAGGAGCCATTCTCTGAACTGCCCTTGGCTCCGTGGAGGATGGTAGCCACTCGTTTTTTTCTGTTCACATTTGGGACTTTATCTTTGACCCTAAGCTGCCATGGTATCTGGAGTGAGGGTTAAGTAAAATCCAAACCTGTGGGAAACACTGTGTCATGATAGTAAGTCAGACTCTTGACTTGTGTGCATGTCACCCCCTCATCTTTCTTGACCCTGAATTTATGCTACTGCCTCCCTCCAGCAGAGCTATGTGGGGTGTCTTGGCTTTGCTGCTACCCCTGTCCAGTGGTGTTCT
>OOFE01006367.1:1446-18916 GCA_900323365.1 Monocentris japonica
CATGGCCATGTCCCAAACTACTCCCTCACCACCTATCCTTTACCCTTACCTCTGGCATATCGGTGCCTGTATTCCATACACCGAACCTCTGCCACTTCACTCCACTCGGCTCTATTCCCTTTCCCTATGCACTCAAGCTCAGTCACATCTGATAACAAAGCCAGTGGGGTAATGGCAGGCCTACAAGGTGAGATCACGTTCATTCTCATGCTTCCTCCCGCAGCGGCAGTCTATGTGGCTAGGCTGTGATGCAGGAGTTAGCAGTCTGGCAGTGTTCAGCAGCCCCCGCCCCCGCCGCCGCTGCCCACCAACCACCTCACGCAGCTTGAGGTTCACCACCGTCCAGGGTTTCACCTGCACTGTACGGCATGGTTCCACACCAAGCAGTTCAGCCCCAGCCATTATGGTCAAGTCCAACTCTGCAGTGTTTACCTTTGCCCCTCAAACAACCTTGACACTTTCTCAACCCACACTATCTTTCATTCTATGCCGATGCCCTCCACACTGTACACCCACCGCAGGTTACTCCCTTCTCCACAACGCTGCCAACTCATGCTGGTTTTCTGACTGCTATCCACACTACTTTACTCTGGCCCTCATCTCTACCTTTAACCACTGTGACTCTATCCCCATTGCTCTCAATGCTCAGCGCGCAAGCCAGACAGAGAACATGATGAATATTGTAAATGCGCTCACACTCTGAAGGAGATAAATGATTTAGGTAGGGAGGGAGCTGGCTAATTGTTCGGTTGAGAGGTTGTGGGTAGAATGTTATGCACAAGAACTGAGACATCCTAATATTTCAAACTGGGATAGAGCTGGGAGTGATGAAGGTTGCCATGATATGAGGCATGGATAGTGGGGTGGGCGGCTATTTGAAAAAGTTAGCCCAAAGGAAAACATGATCCCCATTTCTGTTCAAAAGGCTTTATTCAGAATGATGGTGGTGTTGGCTGTCAGAAGCCCTGAGGTGGCATAGATGAGGATTGAATCCTTGTGATGGCTGCACAATACAGACATGGCTGCCTCACTCTCCCTCCGTCTCCCACATCCCCATGGCAGCTGAACTGACAGGCTGACACAGACACGGTATAGCAAGGGCTTTTGATGCTACCTGCTCACTGTAGGCATGTCAACTGGCCCACCCAGGCTACTGGCAAAAGTTAACACCCAGGCATTTTGCCTGGGACGAAAGAAGCAGGCATCTGAGAACTTCTCAGCAATGATGAAGGGTCACCTTCATTTCTTCCCCGGGAAATCAGATGCTTTGTTCTCAAAACTCATTTTGGCGGGAGAAAAGAGAGAGGAGGAAGCTAATGTATTTTTTGCTTTGGTAATTGAACCTGGCATGTAATGCTATTCATGCCTGCTTCAATCACTGTGATGTTGATGTGGAATGTTTAGTCCAGCTCTCTGCTTTATGATGAAAAGAGGACCACGAGATCTCTCACACTAAAATGTAATGAAGATGAGTTGATGCCTCATTTCTGTGCAAACTGAAGGTGCTTTTGCCGGATTTGAAGGCTGGATGATATATTGCTCTCCTAGAGAGATTTGGTCTTGGAAGTAGACTTAGACTTAGTCGAGAAATAATAGAAAGTGTGCAGGCCCACTTACTCCACCTGCAATGCATTTTCACTGTTTTTGTTCTTGAATGAGAGATGCTTCATTGTGAGTGCTATTTAATCCTATCTGAGGCGCCAGAGGGTGCAGTTCATTTTTATCTACGTGAGTAATTTCACAGTTAATCCTCAAACGGACCAATTTACTCCTGCCAAGATCATTTTTAATTATCACCTCTGCTTTACAGCTAATATGAGGTCCAGCTGGTTTACGTTAATATGGTATGGTGGCCCTCTTCTTTTTTTTTTTTTTTTTGCTTGCTCACTGGGCGATTAATTATGAACTACCGAACGTGAACCTCAGCCAGGACTGGTGCGCGACAGATGCATGAAGGGTCAGTGCACTGGCAGCAGCTGGAAATGAAGGTCACACCAACCTGAGAGAGAAGGGGAGATGACGTGGCAAGCTCAGTCAGAGGAAGACCCAGATAAAGAGTTTGTGCAAGCCTAACTTTTTATTAAATGGATGGTAGTTTTCAGAGAGATATTCCTTTTTGTGGCTCTACCAGACACGACCTCACTGTAGGGATGAACAATTAATCGAAAAATATTGAATTTGCAATATTAACTACTGTAATTTCCATATAGCAAGATATTGATTTATGCGTTTATTTATTAAATAGGGATTTATTAATAGGTTTCTAGATGTCCTCCTACACAAGGTATTTGTGTGTAGTGTAGAATCCCTGATTTACAATTTTTAGTCAAATTAAATCATTAATTCTATGAAAACTGAGCAAATCATCAGCATTAGAACCTCATATATTCCCCTTCCCCATTTTTTAAAAACGTTTTGATTAACCAGTGATAAAAAATGATGTAGAAAATGTCCACCTTTATTGCAATTCATATTGAAATTGCAGTATTAAATAAATATATATATATATATATATATATATATATATATATATATATTTTATCAATATCAAGCCCACTTCCATGTCCTTGTCTCCATAAATGAGGTGAGTTTTGTGGCCTTTCAGTAGCCTATGGTCCAAGAGGGACCTATTAAAACAATTCTGAGAGGAATTGTTCAAGTTACTGAGACTCCAGTTAAATGCCACTGGCTCAGCTGCTTCTCATGTGTAAACTGATACAGGCTTATTGTAGCATTGGACTGTTATACTGCCTTAGCCTAACAGTGGGTGATGTTTTGTAGTGAAAAACCACAGAGTATCTGTAGATGTCACAGGTGGGATTCACTGAAGTAAACCTTGCATTTATGGTAAGATAAGACAAAACCTTATTGATCCCCTGGTAGGTTGTTGCAGCAGCAAAAATAATATGATACGGCAGGGGGGAAAAAGACAAATGGCATATAAGCGCGCAAATGGAATATAATAAAAGCAATAAAAACAGCAAATGTATGTTTAAAATATGTAATAAAAACAGTAAAAAATGGTGTGGTCTGGAGGTCAGCTTGCTGGTGTTACTGTGGGATACATTTGCCAAGGTAAGAGCAGCACAGCAGCACGTCACATTAGGTTAGCATGAGCCAGGCCTCGACCTTGGCATTGACCTTGTAGAGGCTTTCTGGGGGCTTTGTGGTGGAGTAGATGCGGTAGAAGAGTAGAAGTGAATTCTGTGCCGGTGAACTGCAGGAATTTTAGCTATGCGTATCAGCCAGACAGGAGGCCCAAGAGCTGCAGCCGTGTGTATGGAAACACCCACTGCCCTTATGTTCATAACTTCCTGTTTACGTTGTCAATGTCTCTCCAAGCATGCTGAATATTCCAGGTATCTTTTTATCAGCATAACAAAGTCTCTCTCTACACTGTCGTGGTGCTCTGTAACTTTTTTTTTTTTTTCTTTTAAACTCTGTTCTTTGTCTTTTCTTACCCGGTGTCCCTATAGCCCTACATGGATATTAATCCTGGTGTTCCAAACCTGCCTGGGGCTTGGAGCTGTCTCCTGAAATGCAGATCTGTGGAGGTGTCACCATAGCTCTGTGTCTTGGGTGTCTGCGCTTGCCCCCCAGCCTCACTCTCCTATTCACACAGCCGTGATGACATGTATTATTCCTCACTGACTCATCTGGGCAGCCTCAAAGCTCCCCAGTTTTGGTTTCGCCTCTCAACTTTTGTGGGGAAAAAAAGGAAGTTGGTAGATATTTTGTGCTTGTGTCTGCATTTCACGCAGACACGGCATCTGCGTTTTTCAAACCTCCGCCTCCTCACGCATCTGTATACAGTTTGTCAGACATGTGATGCTCATGCAGCTAATTTCTCCTACAGTTTGTTTTTGACCGGTGGCACTATGTCTCCCTGTATTCCCCTTTCACCGATCTGTGTTTACCGTTGCGACACTGGGTTTTCTCTGCTTCTAAGTAAAGCAAATTACAGGCCTAGAAGAAATGACATCACAGTCTCAGCCACATCCCCCTGAAAGAATGCCTAAATATTTACAAGCCTTCACAACACATGCTACCCTACCACTCAGCCGCCCATTTGCTCTGTCTGCAAGTCTTTAACTCAGCCGTGCGGTTGCTTCCTACTGCAGTAGCTAGGTCTATTCTACGTCCTGTCTGGGATGATCCTACGTCATTGATCCCTCCGTGGAGCTGGGCTCTTTAATTACCGTCATTAGCTGGAGTAGGACTGCTGTTGGGGTTAGAGAACCTTATTACCAAGACCTTGTCTCTTTCCTCCCCACACAGTGCACAGGCTAATGCTGCTCGCTAGTGCGTTCTCTGAAAACGAGCTGGGTATGCCCCAGTACTTAAAGTGTTTACAGCAAACATGCTGCCAAATTGGATCCACAAATCGCAAGCCTCTCGAGTAGATGTTTTTTCCTCCCTTCACCTCTCATCCTTTTTCAATTGGATGTGGGGTAGAAGTACATGGCATTCCAATAACAGATTGAAGCAAAGTGGGGTGTAAGAGGCCGTGTCATTCTGGCGTCGCCGTTTATTGGTGGACCAGTGCCGGTTGGTAGCGTGACCAGTCCAGAGTAGCCATTTATCCACCTGTCCAGACCTCCATTAAGATCTCTCTGTTCTATCTCTCTTTCTGTATGTCTCCAAGTTCAGAGCTATACTTCCAGAACAAGTCCATTCTCCTCCCTCAACCAGTGGCTTAGCTTTCAAGGAGGTTCTGCTCTGTTTCACTTTCTTTCCCTGTTTTTGTCTACAGTCTGGATGTCATCATACATTCCTCTGTGTCTAATGTTTGTCACATGTAGTTGGTCTCTTCTTTGGGTAATGGAAAAAGTGAACTCACATCTTATTCCCCCTGGGTCCCTAGTGTCTCTCCACCTTCCAACTTGAAAACAAAACATTCTCCCCCTTGAGTGGAGTGCTAAAGCCGCACATCTGTCCTGCACATAAGATGTAAACAACACAAGTCCTAGTCACCAAAGCCAGTGAGATTATCAAATATAACACGCGTCCACACAATAAACTGTCCGTGCATTTTCTGTATGGAAAATCTGATCAGATGGAATTTAAGTCTCTTAATTTAGACAGACCTGTTCATCTCATCTGGATCTACAGAGTGGTGTTCCACAGGATCTATGCTGGGCTTTACCAACACCACACCTCACCACACCTTTCCTTTCTGGCCAGGAAATGACATTTATTGTGGCTCCACAGCTTATGACTCAAAAGCTATAACTGTATGTGTGCCTTATCAGTAAAGTAATGATTGAGAGGCTGGCAATGGCGAGATCTCCTTATATAGCCCAGGCATAGAACAGCATGACCTGGCTACAGACACGGGGATTTTTGCAGAACTAGGTTAAGCCTCGGAAAAAGGGATGCAGTGCATTCTGTCACTCTGGCCAGTTCCTCATGCTATGTCTCACTGCTGATGTGTTGAAACGTTTCTGGGTGAAAGAGGGCTCTGAGGTCCCACAGCCAGATGACAGAATACAGGCCTGTCTTTGTCTAGTACCATTCACCTCATGTCCACCCATGCTAATGGCAGGAACGGAACGCGAGCTAAGCTAGGCTGCATATTTCAGTGCAATATTAGCAGCAGACCACCCGTGGAGCTCAGACAAATAAAAATCCCATTTTCTCTATTTCCATCAGTGGTATTAAGAACTGGGGATTGTGCTTTTGCCTGAGTGCCAATGAAAAAGCCACTCAGTGTGTGAGCAGTTAAAGCCCTCTCAGCCCAGCGAGGTTGAGGCCTGCCTTCTGTATGCACCACCCCAGCCAGCTTGATCGATTCAGTGTTTGCTCTGTCTTGTCTAGTGCAAGCTCACACTCCCCACTCCGCCCCCAGAAAATAATCCGGAGTTCGACCAGTGCGGCCTGCTTCCCCTCGGCCTCCTTAGTGCACACACACACACACACACACACACACACACACACACATCAATGTATACATGCACAGTGAGTCCACACACACACTGACTTTCTGCCTAAGGGAGCTTGGCAGCCAAGGCATGGATCCATGAATTCCTCATAATGCAATCTGTCGGCTGATCAATAATTCAATTCTATCTGTGAGCAAGCATGTCTGGACCCAATCTCACCTGTGCCTCCCCTCAGCCTTCTGTTAACAAGGTGGGTGTAGTGTCCATGAGTCAGACTGAGCTTATGTCTGCATGGTTCTGTGTGTCCTTGTGTGTGCCGATTAGTTGGCTTTAGTCAGCCGCCAGCCAGTTCCTGTGCTTGCCGGTGATAGTGTCTACCCTGTACGTATGTGTACACACATGAGAGCCTATGGCCATTGTGGATAAGAGAGTTCATTATTCCATCTGTGTACATCTCTCGTCTGTTTGTCTGAGTGTGTGTGTGTCCATCCACAGTTGGCAAAAGTGTGTGTGTATGTGTCTGTCTGAGTGCATGCATGGTCCGTCTCTCCCTCCAGGCAGCCAGAGGAATCAAAGGCGTGGATCTCATTAGAAGGTATGGAGCCTGTGGAGAGGGCAGTGGCTAAGTCCTCTGATTAGTGGGCTCAGGCGGGCTGCCTGGGTGCTGGGGGGTGAGTGTAGGGGCTCACCATGCTGCTCCTCTCATCCCTTTCCAGACCACACCTGGGGGGGGCAGCGTGCCCAGCACGCCTCCTCACCACAGGCCTCAGCCCCAGTCGACAGGGTCACGGGCATTACGCAAGGACATGGATTTAGCCCCCTCCCCATCGTCTTCCGCTCCCTATCTCCCCTAATTCCTATCACCGTCTAATGGGCTGTCTACTTCCAGTTCTGTTTTTATCCCTCTTTGAGTGTTTTATCAAAGGCCGCGTTCAGTTTCTATCCCAGTGCCGGCTTCTCTCCCTCCATATCAAACTGCACCAGCAGCCCGACGAGCAGCTTTCTGAGTTGTTAGTGACTTGTTCCAGGGCCCGGACTCCTATCAAAGCCAGCGACCATGAACCAGGGATGACTTTCAGCCAAGGGCAAAGTATGTGTGTGACTTTGTGTTTGTGAGAGAGAGAGGGTTCTTCTGAAGGTTGATTGTTGCCTGACTTTGGACAGTTTCTCTTTCCTGTGAATGGTCTTTCTCTTTACTCTCTCTCTCGTCCCCTGTGTGCCTCTCAGTTTAATGCCCTTCCAGATAAAACAACGCCAGTCAACTTCCTCTTTGTTTCTCTCTCTCTCTCACTCTCACTGATAACCATGCTATCTAAAAGTAGGCCCTGGCAGCACTCTCCAGCTATTCACCCCACCTCCCACTCCCCCCACCCTCTCTCCCGGTATGTTAGGGTGTATTGTGTGTAATCAGTAGATGGGGGAGTGGGTGTTTTTTTTTCTTTTTTTTTTTCTTTTTCTTTTCTGGCCCCGCTGGAGGAGAAGGAGGAGGGTGCAATTGTGGATGGAGGGGGCCGGCGCATATCTGCTGACTGTCACTTCCATTAAGCGTGCTGTCCTCGCCAGCCTCCCCTATATGCCCAGATCGGCCTCTCTATAAGGCAAGGTCCCCTTTTGTTCAATGTCCAACCTTTCTAATCCGCAAACCCTCTAGTCCGCAGATATGCTGTAATTACAAAGCACTTTTCTCTGTAAACTTTTCCTACATGAGGATTTAGATCATTTTTGAGGCTTATTTTTGTCGCCATGCGGCGCTTTCACCAGAGTTTGAGAGTCGAGGGGTGTTTATATCTGTTGGTGTAACGTTTTGGCCTCAATTTTCCCCAGAGAGGAGAAAGAGATGAAATCACAATGGTCAACACGGTGCTGTGTAGCTTCCCGCTCTCTCTCTCTCTTTCTTTCTTCCCCCCCAACGTCCATCTCTGTCCCTCTTGGGATCAATCAATTAATAAAGCTTGACATTTATTGGAGAAAACAAATGAAAGCCCTTGGTTTGGATAGTCTCGTATGCAAACCACTCTCCCATTGTTTTTGTGTTTGTTTATATATCATTGGGTGTCCTGCTCCCTGGACAACAGCGTGCTGCCAAAAACGACAGACTCCAAGGAATTCTGTTTAATGCTGTGCAAGTGCCTTTTCTAAAGGGCAGTGCAGTGCCTCTGGTTGTCGAAGTCTGCTTAGCAGAATAATCAGTGCTTTAATTAACAAAAGTCAGTTCAGAATATCAATTATAGCTTTCCTTTATCTGCAGTCATGTCACACCGAAAAAACAATTATGACTGATTGTGGGTTGTTATTGTCTCTCGCTGGTGATAATTGGTTACTTTTGGCTTATAAATCACACTTTTTTTTTTTAACTAAGTAACCTCCTCTCCGGCACTCCCCTCTCATTTGTGATTATTTTTTTATATTAACAAGTGGTGTTGAGCTTGAGAGTCATTCTTTGTGGGTGTTGGTTTGTAAGGCGAGGGCGGTGTGTTTGCAGCCTCAGGGGCTCACTATCATTTTCTCTCCGTCTCATCCCAGTCCAGACACGCTCTTCATTCTGCAATGACAAACATCTCCACGGCAGTCGCTCAGACTAGAGCTCAGCCTCGCCGGCATGATGCCACACAGGTCTCTCCATGCACACACACTTCACTTTCATACACATTCACACATTCACAGTCTCGTCTTCCGGCTTTCTATTTGTCTTTCTCTCACTCTCAAATACACTCTCACACATATATGTACTCGCTCAACTCTCCTGCGAGGCTGAGTTCTTCTCTAGCAATGACATGGTTGTGGCTCTCACTGCGGTCCCTGTGAAACACCAGATCCGTTTTGCCACCACACCTTTCTGTTTGTCTGTGTGACGGAGAGTGTGCTGTCACCTATGTGCAATTATCCCACAGACACACTGTGATTTCCCCGAGCACCCAGTGGCAGGCCTGGCCCACTGAAGAAATAAAATTCAGATTTATTTTCATCACTTAATCTCATCTGATTAGAACATTTCTCGTGTTCTAATTTTTTCCATGTTTGGAAGAATGAGTCATGGTTGATTCTCACAGAAACATAACCAGAGTTTGGTTCTCTTCCAATTACTGAAGAGTTGTTTTGCATTTGCTGTTTGGCCCATCCAGAGTGGGTAAAGGGTGCAGTGGAACCAATTATAGCAGTGGGTTTTGTGCGCAGTAAGCGTAGCGTGGCGGTAGTGGTTGTGATGGGGTTTTAATGGGACTGAGCTACAGTCATAGATGTAAAGCCTTTTTGTTTTTGTTGGTGGCAACGGTCAGTATGTGATAGCCGGGCCAACAGAGCACAGTTCACTTGAATCTATAAATGACTGCTGAGATTAAGCACCACTTGCAGCCGAATGGTCAGGGCTTGGTTTCCCAATAGCATTTTAAATCAATCTTTTGTTCCATGGGTTCACGATGGAAATGCAACGGGTACGTTGCCAAGATGTTTTGCAAAACCCAAACCAGAATAAAATGCCTGTCTTCATAAACAAGCAGTCCTTGTTGGGGTTAAGTGCCACACCATACTGTGGACACATTTCCGTACAGGGTTTGTTTTGTAGTCTTTTTATGTATTGTTGTTTTATGTGAAACTCTTTGTATGCTGCCTTTTTGGTCAGGGCTCACTTGAAAAAGAGATGTCAATCTCAACGTGACTGGCCTGGCTAAATAAAGGATGAATACAAAAATGATACATAAATAAATAATAATGATTAAAAAAACACTTAAAATAACTAAGTTTTTATTTTCCCACACTCATAAGTGATGCTCCAAGTGTTTGCTTGTTAATGCCGGGGCTAAGAAAAGCAGAGTCATTTCTTAGAAAGAATTCTTAGGATAGTTATCAAGTCTTGAGTAATGGAGGCATTCCCTCCTCCCTGTCTTTGGAGCCAGTGTGTGATCATGTGCCTGGCTAGTGGCTGCACAGTAAATGATATGGCTGGGGCCATTAGCTAGATCTTTGTCTGCTCATACCCCTGGCTTCTCCTGATAACTAAAGCAGGCGCTAGCGCTGACTGAAGTGTTTTCTGCTTATTAACTATACTCTCATGTGCTCTTTTCTAAGGATGCACATTAAGTCTGAATGTACACCATCACATTAACATCCTTCAAACAGTACACGTTGAACCGCACGAGGCTTAATCAGCTAAGGAATGAATGAGGGAATGCCAGTGCACAAGTTTTTTTGCTTAGCTCAGGGTAGGATGTTGGAGAAGTGATTTGTATTCGTGCTGCCTCGCGGTCCCCTGCCCTGTTTGTACTATCCAATCTGGACAGGGGGTTGTTATCAGAGGGCCTTGAATGAAACAGCTGCCTAGCACTCCTCGCAGCAGCTCTGTTCAAGTCCTCCTACGCCTTTGAAACTGTTGTGTTCTGCCCGTTGTGTCAGACGCAGTGCACACTAATGGCTCCTGGCCCTGATCCAACCTTATCCCACATTCTGAACCTGGTCCTGGTTGCATCAGGCCCTTCTCACAATAAGGAGACTTACCTGGATCATGCCGGCCTGCAGCCTGCTGCTGCTAGGGGAAGAGCTCTCCACAATGGTTGAGGCATTTGGAGGATTAGGCCTACCCTATGGACTCCTTCGAAAGGGGCTGACTAACACCTGCCACCACTAACACGCTAATATCCAGCGACGAGAGCTTTTCAGCAAAGCCCTATGGGTTAGCCACACAGGGTATTTCACTTTACAAACTAGCCTAGTCACATGGAAATGGCTTTTCCTGCTGTTAGGCTCTGCCCTCTCCCTGCCCTTGACTCAGGGAACTGCTATTGAAATCAAGAGCACGTACAGACTTGTCAGCCCCGTGTAGCCACTAGCAGCTAGCCTAAGAACATCACCCTTATCTGTGATGTCACTTGCTTCCTCCCCTGTCCATGCTTGTCCATGCCAGGTCATAAGCCACCCTCCATTCCCCTCCCTAGACCTGTCTGTTTGGCTGTAATGCAGTCTAAGCCTTTTGTTGAGAAGGGCATTAGCCTGTATTTGTGGGGAGGGTGCTTTGTCATCCAGACCTGGGAATGGCTGTTCCAGATGAGTGATTAGTCACCTGTCTGTCTGTGAGAGTGAGAGCGATACCTGTGTGTAATAGCTGCTGGTGTGTGTATGTGACCAGAGTTCTGTGTTAAGGGGATGAGACAGCTTAAATTAAGATAAAACATGGGTGCTTGTATTGGTGTATGCAGTGCACGTCCATGTGCATGGGCACGCATGAAGTGTGTGTGTGTGTGTGTGTGTGTGTGTGTGTGTGTTTACCATCTAATGGACATCATCTCCCCGTACCCACATCCCCAGTGCAATCTCATCTCCAGTATGTTGCTCTGACTCTGTTAGCTGGGCTTCCATCAGCGCTTTGGAGTGCAGCTCTCATGCCTGTGGGCTGCTGTAATGATAGCTTTTGCAAAAAAAGCCCAGCTGTTTGCTCACAAAGTATGAGAGTGAAAAGTGAAGATGAGGAGGAGGAAGAAGAGGATGAAAGCATCACCAGCCCTCTATTGTACAGCTGCAGTCTCATACAATTTCACTGAGCAGACCGAACAAAAGCGGGAACACGTGTGCCATGAAAGATTAATTGGTTGCTGTTAGCTCTAACGCTCATCATCACCTGCAACAGAGAAGGTAGGGAATACAGAAAAGAAAAGTGTTGCATGCTATTGCCAGGATAATAAGGCACCGAGGGGAAGGACTTTTTTTTTTTTTCTCTCTCTGGCCGCTGGCTGAGGAAAAGTTTCAGAAGCCAAATGAACCAAAGTTGGAAATTGATGCTGAGATGCTGTGTTGTTTTGTCTGTGTTTTTACCTGAGCTAGTTAGGACAGTGACAGCTCATCAGCTGGCACTGATTGCACCGTGCCATAGTTAGAAGCCCATTTAGAGTGTGGGTGTGTGTGCATGCATACAAGTGTGTAACTGCGTGTGTGTGGTACTCCACTGCCCAGACACATCTGCCTTGCTTTAATTAGTTTTGCCTGGCACAGGGACTCACCAGTCTCTCTGGTGTTTAATAACAGCCTAGACAATGGGCATTTATCAAGGTCTACATACAGCCAAAGGATCATATGTTCATTTGGCCAAAACTGCTTTAACATGATTATGTTCTTTTTATTTTCTGAATTCTGAAGCTTGGCCCTGCATACTGAGGCGTGCTGAAACATGAATCGTCTCTCCACTGCACATTTTTTTTGGCTCCCTTTTGGTCCCTCTTCATTTTCTCCCACTCCCCTCTTTCTCAGTTTCTCTTTTCGTCAGTCAGTGTATTAATATGTTATGTGCCCGACCCAAATTCCCAGGCCTTTGAGTGCTTCTAGGGCTTCTTCCTCTGCCTTGTTGCCCCTGCTCTTTTTGATCAGAGCTGTCGTGGTGAAAAGTCTCCCAGGGAGAGAGGCAGGGGCTATGCTCCGTTGTCTCCTCAATCAGAATCAGTAAGAGGTCCTCGGGAGCAAACAGCCCCACTCTAAATGCCTCCTCCTTCAAAGCCTCTTTCCCTCTCCTGACTGCTGTGGTTTCTAATCAGGGCAGGAGATTTTCGCTGATTAACCAATATGAGCCGACAGACACCCTCCCTTCCCCATTACCTCTCGTCTTCCCCTCCAACCCTCCACATCTATGAATGTTACCTGACAAGACTTATTTGTCAGTCCCCCACCCCTTTCTTTCTGTCTCCTTGCCCCAGCCACCTGATCCCTCCCCCCTCCTGTTGTTCCACCGGTGCCAGCAGAGCTGACGAGACTGTTGTGTGTGGTTGAGTGGGTGGAGAGACGGAAGAGACAGAAACTAAACTGAGCAGAGCTGAGGTGCCTAGAGGTGCAGCTCCTCTTGCTGCCTGAGGGATAGCTGTCAGAGTCTCTCCCTTTTGGCCCTCTTGCCTCCATACCTTCCCTATTGTAGCCTTTGTATCACACTCACTGCAATCTCAGCCAGCTCTGGCTTAGCCTTGGTTCAGGATAGGGTGGCCCTAAGAGACGCTGTCTCCACTGAGAGCATCACTCCAGCTGCTGCTCCAGCTGTTGCCCTTCATCAGTCTCAATGTAACGTGTGTGCTTTGCACTGTATGGATATTGTTTTTGTTATTTTATTTCTGACTTACTACAAGGACAATTTTCCCATAAGGGATAATAAAGATTTCTACTACTACTGTAATATATTGCATGCCAGCAGGGCCTAAAAGAGATGGGGAGGAATTCAAGAGCAGCAACTAATGTTTCCCCCAAGCTCATTGCGCAAGCTGAGTGAATGCAAATGGACTTTGTTTTGTTTTGTTTTTTTTTTTTTTAAACTAAAGTTCCCCAGCCATAATAGTCTGCATGCCTAGCACAGCGCTGCCTATCCCCATATCCTCTCATTCAATTCCACAACAAGTTCCTTTTTGGGTGGGATTGGCTGTCTGATTCCTCCTCTATCAGCTCACTGGAGGAGATTGCTTCGATTTTGGGGCAGACTTTACCAGATTAAATGGAGTCGGTCCCGGCCATGTGGACGGATGGCACCCAGCCATCATCCCATTTGTGTTTCTCATTGTCGCCTGCAGCTCCCTTCCATTTTTGCTCTCTCCCCTTCCCTTTGTTTGCCTCACGCTTTTGCTCAGTATCTGGCCGACGATTGATAAGACCCAATCCCTGACAATGCTTGGCGCTCAGCACAGGATCGGTGGCGATGGCGGTCATGCATTGTAGCGAGTGTGTGTCTGTTCAGGGTTTAGGAAGGAGATGGGATGCGGCTCACGTCATTGTTTATCTACCTTTCCACTTCCAGATGGCGCTCAGCAGAAAGAATCCACTTCTTGACACACACACACACTCCCTCTCTTCTCTCATTCCTTCCCCTCCGCCTTCCTCCAACTCTCCTGTGGCTCACTCCGGAATATGGACTCATTTTCAGGTCTAGAACATGTAGCATGAGGTGAGGGGGAGGTGGTGAGAGAGCCAGGCAGACAGACCGGGACTAGAGAGGGAGTCCTGGAATGTCAGGTGGCAGTCTCTTGGTGTTTCTGCGTGGGCGTGTGCTAAGACTGTGTGAGAACATATGCACTAGTAACTGTATGTATGAGTCTGCAATACATGCACGTGTGTGTGCTCGTGTGACAACACAATCGAAATACTTGACACATTTTTTTTTGGGGTCACTGAATCATAAAAATCTCGTCTTGGACAACAATTGAGTCGGCCAGCCCTGGTCCTCTTGGCCGCTTGGATTGATGGACGGTCAATTCCAGCAGCGGGAGATAATCACCGCGTGTCAGCCTCCACCGATCCAAAGTCTTATCTGTGTCTGCCCGCTGCCAGCATGCCGTAAATGACCACAGGGACACACATTTCTCTTTATTGTTCCCCAGCCCCGCGGGAGAAAATGTGTTTGTGCATACAGAACTTAGGCGTGCATGCTGCTGCGACTGCATCCTCCACTGGAAGAACACATTCACCTGAACTGCACCTTCGCCACAGCGGTACTTCAATGAAACTCGCCTCCCTGTTTCGGAAAATGCATACACTTATGGTAATGCAGCACTTTCACATGTTTTTGCCCTCTTTGCTCGCTGCCTTTTGATGTGAATTATCCACTGTCTGAAGTGTCTGGCGATAAGCCTTTTCCATGAGGGTCATTTTTTTTTTTTTGCACACCATTACTCAGAACGATCTGAAATGTCAAAGGTATAGTTGGATTCTGGCATTGTCTACTTTATTTTCCCCCCCCCTCATACCCTTATCTCCCATTGCCTTCAACATCAAGTATGATAAAGTAAGTTTAGTTCTCCTCAGACTGTAGTGCAATAGTGGACTTTGCTGAGAGCCCTCATGTTTGTCACATGTGCTCTGCTGGCTGAAGGCCTTTGAGGGGTTATTTTTGCCAGTGAGGTTTGCTAATTGTGGCCTAATGGTGAGCTGTTAGAGCACAGAGTGGTAAAAAAGAGTCGGTGGCTTGCTGCCTTTCCTGTGCAGGCTGATTACGCTGTCTATTTAATGCACCCTCCTCAGATACAAATGGAGGGTGGTTATTGCATCAGGAAAGACAGCCAGCCTGTCAAAATCACCCTCTCACAGACGAGAGAGAGAGATAAAGAGAGAATGTATTCTGGAGAGCCAATTTCACTGAGGGGATAGAAGCGTGGTAGAGCAATTATGAAATATAGCTTTTTGTTGCAATAATGACCTTTTTCTCCACCGGCTATATATAGGCCAGTGTAAATGATTTAGAGGAAGGTCTATAGTGTCATATAGATGATGGCTTATGGATTCGCGCAGAGAGCTTACCGGCATAATGTGGAGTGAGAATGATGGACATGACAGCTGGGGACACTAGGGAAAGTATTGCAGGGCACTTAAACATTATGGTTGTTTACATATATGTGTGTGTGTGTGTATATGTATACGTGTGTGTGTGTGTGTGTGTGTGTGTCTAGTGGAGTGGAGCATTCTCATGTGGCCTGGTTCTCATTCACCATAAATTAATCACTAAAGGATTACATGCTGGTTTTGGACTAAGACTCCTTTCCAAAAGAAACTTGAGCACAACTCTCACTACCGGACAGGCATGAGCACCCAGTGAATCGTAGCCTCGGCACTGCTGCCAAGCTCCCACACTAGCCGCAACAGTATTTACTATGCATCTGTGTGGTTAGGTACTCAGAGGTGGTAGGAGAGCAAACAGCTGAACCAATGCTGGAAAAAAAAACTAGTGCCAGGAGCTGAGGATTTCCTTCCTGACCTGGTGTGTGTGTGTGTGTGTATGTATATATATATATATGTATATATGAAACAGTGGTGGAATGTCAGAAGCTATGAGCATGTGTACACAGTCCTAATAGTCCCTAATAGCTAGTGCTGAAGTGTTTCCATGTCCCGTGGTCTGCTTTGTACACCAATATACAATCCTCCTAAACATACATAAAACCAGCACAGCTCCTTCTCCTTTCTCTGTAGCATATTCACACACATGCATACACACGACACTTCCCCCTTGGCAATCAGTGAGGGGATGCCCCCTGTGGTGCCAGTGTACAGCCATGCCTGATTCCACACTCTTATTATCATGATTGCCTGGAAAAAAAGGTGGCGGGAAGCTGAGTCCATTCACTCTGCCAGACAGCTTCATAAAGGGGCTACCGATGGCTCCCAGTGGGGCCCTCATCAGTGGCAGAGAGCAGTGAAGCGCCTCTGGACTATGCTCTCTGAAGTAAAATGACAATAGTTCCCCTGCAGATAGGAGAAAACTGAGTGGAAAAACAAGATGGCCGTCGATCTGTTGAATGCCTCATAGGGAGGTCATCCAGTAAGTAATGAAGTGAAGCGGCGTAGTATTGCGCTAGCTGTCAATCAGTGGACACGGTCGGGCTACAACGAGCACCTGGCATGAGTGGAAAGGACCTACATATCCCAGGCATTCAGGATGAGTTCAGATCACCTTTAGCCTCCTCCTTCTACCTCGCCTCATTCACCCTTGTTTCCCTCCTCCTTGACAACTAGGCAACTAACACTACCCATGGACCATTTCCCAACCGTAATTCAACATCTGCCTTGCACACGTCTCTTTGCTTTGACGTTAAAACCCTCACTTCTCCTCCTACCTCCTCCTCCACCTTCTCTGTCTTCCACCGCCTCCGGTAGCCGTCACAGCTGCTGAACGATTTCCTCTCACTGGGAGGCTCCTCCGAGTCACTGTGGCAGTGTCAAACGAGGCTCCTATTTAAGCTCATTAAATGTTTCCAAGAGAATAGGAAATCAATGGTGCATACCGGTGCACGAGAACTTTTCTCTTAATTTAATTTCCCCTCCCCCTTATCTATTTGCACATCTCTCTCTCATCACTCTTGCTCGTTCCCTCCAGCCCGTCTTTCTGTCTCCTTTAAGTCATGGGGAGGCGAGGGAGGGGCTGGAAACTGTTGCCTTTAGAAGCCATTTCGGTCTTGCATTCATGACGGGCACCATGGTGCGATGCTGTCCAGATGTTTCAGTGTTGTTTAGCACTCAGCACACAGACCACAATCGACTTGAAAGTTTTGTACACACTGACCTCAGCCCTGGAGTTTCTGCTTTTGTTTTGGGCCATGCTGTTAAGGGAACAGGTTTTGACCGGAGCAGACTGTTGGAGGGAGAGTGTTTAGAGGGGGTACCATGGTTGTGTTTTTGCATTAAGAGGCAAGGATATGCCGCCAGTTTCTCTTTCTGCTTTTCTTTTTCTCTCTTTGACTTTCACTCTCTATCTTCCTCTGTTTTGCCCATCTCTGTCTCTGTCTCTTGCTTGTCAGGAGTTTGTGTTTGATAAATTCTGCTGCGTGTGTGCGTGCACGTGTGTGTTTGTGTCTATTCTTGTGTGTACGTGTCTGGCAGGGCTTTGTGCGGTTTGAAACCATGCCTTGGGGCCTGGGCCCACACCTTTTCTGGAGCTCCTGTAATTGCTCTTTTGGGGCCTTGTCTCTGGCTCTGAGCCGGTCTCCATCACTCTCACTATGTCTGTCTCCCTCACTCTTTGGCCTCCCCCCTCTGTCTCGCCCTTACTCTGACCCCTTCCCTCTTGTCTTTCACTTTCTCTTCCTGCATGGCTCATTATGGCAGATCCCCACCTGCCCAATCTGGGAATTTTCCACACTCAC
>OOFE01006370.1:7136-19158 GCA_900323365.1 Monocentris japonica
GACTCCTGCAAACGCACCACACAGCAGGGAGTCCAGCACAGTCCATCTCTGTTAAAACACACACACACACACACACACACACACGTGAAGACATTCCATCAACTCATTCCAATACCCTGACCCTTATCCTAATCCGAGCTCTCTTTGGAACCCTAAATGGACACTTTTCAAATAGCCACTTTTCAAAGTGAGGACCAACAAAATGTCCTAAATGTGGAGGATTTTAGTAATTTTTCTCTCTTTATAGGAAGTTTGATCCTCACAAGGATGTAAAACACACACACACATTGATCAGTGCTCCCATGTACACCCCTCAACAAAGTAACTGCCATAGCAAAGCAAAATCAGCCTGTGCGGCTTAGAACCAGAGAGGCTAGGCTGGACTCTGCTTAGGACAGAATCACAAGAGCTAAGAAAATACTTGTGGATACTTAATGCGTGTTTGTGTGTGTGTGTGTTAAGCTGGATGGGCCAGTTGAACCCAATAAACAATCCCACTAGCTGATAAGAGAAGTGTTTGACATGCATAACAAACATGGTCTTTCGCAACTATGGTCATGCTTACCACCACAGGTATAAGTGATAAGCTAACTGGTGTTTTTTGTTTTTACAACTCAGTGCCCTAGATTGGTGAAATGGTTTATATATACAGGATATTGTTATTTATATACATATGACAGATTAATATATAATCGATCAATTTAACTGTGTACATAAAGCTACGGACTGAGGACAACTGATGTTTTTGAGCAACACCTTGCTATACAGCCGCAGTTACACATATAAACTCCTAGCTGTCCACTACAAGTACAGTCTTCTATTATTGGCCAACTTCACAGGACCAGTTGGATTGGGTGCCTTGCTCAGGGGTAAATTAGCAGTATTTATGGGCGAGAATGACAGCAATTCTCCATCACCCAAACCTCACTGGTCCTGGGATCCATCCAGCAACCTTTTCATCCCAAGCTCATTTCCCTCAGGATTCTGCTGCCCACCAACTGACTTATAGATTTCTTTTTTTACTCTGAAAATATCCAAAACTTCATAAGTGGCTGTCTAGATCACTATTTGGTGCCACTGTTTGGATAAAATTAACTTAGGACATCTCCTTAAAACAAATCTAACTTCAGTCATATAAAAATATGTTCACTCTAAAACAATATCTGTAATACTGGTCAACACTAATAATAATAATAATAATAACAATAACAACTTTAGTTGAAAAGCGCCTTTCAGAGTACCCAAGGCACTTAATAACAAGAAGAAAGAAAGAGAAAAACTAGGCTAAACGAGAAAAAGAACAACTCGCCTAAACCGCAGGGAAAAGTAACAATGCAATATTGTTATTTTTTTATGTTTTTTTTTATAATACAAACAACCTATGAGACAAACATGGGAATGAGTGTGTTTGACTGGCATGCCTCCCTCAAGCCTGTAAATAAAATATGAGGATATGATGTCCAACAGATTTGACCACAATCTACTGTTGTAGAGCTACTGAAATTGTTTCAAACAATATCAAAAGATGATGTAGACTTGGAACAACTTGAGTGAAAAAATGCAATTCATACCACTACTGTTATATCTCTCAAAGTATCTGCAATATAATTGTTTTGTACTTTGTACAACAAGCTTCTATCAAGGTGAGAAGAGGAAAAGTACTCACATTTGCTTGGCTGGAGGGTGGCAGAGAAAGCACCGTGGCCTGGGCTACTGGTAGTGCTCTCTGGTGGTCGTGCACACGGTGGGCCATGTGTGCCCTTGACAGCTAGGCGATCAGGCAGTCACTCACTCATTCAGCCAAACACAAATAGCACACCACTCCAGAAGACATAGAATAGAATAGAATAGAACAGAAGATAAGTGGAGACAATTAGTAAGTCAATTAATTTAACAAACCCTCTCCTCAACAGCACGCCATCTCGCACTGACTTGATAAAAAAGCAACCAGTTCGGTAAACATAGTATCGCATTAAGTTACAATGTAGGAAGCTCTGCGCTCCAATTCAGAGTTATTTCCCCTCAAGGCGCTAAATACTTTGTGGACATCAACAACTGGCCCACTTGTCCATTAACTAAAACCTGACCTGGATAACTTAATGGGCACACCCCAAAGAAATCAACTGCGCACCATAGTTTCAATAACAATAATCAAACAGGCCTGTGGCAATTTAACTGCTAGTGAATCAAGGTAAGTTTCTTCATTAACAAGCAGTACTTCTTTACCTACCTATGTTTAGAAAGAAAACAATATCCGTGTTTAAAAATCTTATTGCCGTTCATTTGTTATTCCACAGTCAACACAGAATCTTGCACACGTTTCTTGTTTGCTCACTGGAGGCTGGTCAGTAGCTCTTATCTTGCAACAGTGTTGTATCTCTCTGCACGTCTTTCACGCTGTTGACGTTTTTTTTAAGGTGATTGATAAAGACAGGTGTCAAAGCCGCAAGAGAGAAGGTTACCTATTTTTAGACGGTGTCTGCAAGGGAATTCTTCATGGAGTAGCTGGTTGGTTTTGCGCACAAGATTATTTTGGATTTTCAAGGGCTTATCAAAACGAGGGCAATGTATGTTTGTGTTTTGGACTACAGTACCCATGAACGAATCTCGTCGCTATGACGAAATCTCGCGAAGATAGCTACAACATTGGGTTGCCAGGTTTGTGGATATTGACCAAATGAACCGTTATTTATTTCCCATCCCTTATTTTATTTTCCATCTAGATTGCTCATTTGAAGTTCGAGCACGATTTCCCACATACAGACGAAGCAACTACTAAAACCGGAGGTGGAATTACATGTGGAGTTGGATGAGTTCAACTTTTGATTCAGTGTTAATTTCTGACAGTTCTGTCAGAGTTGGGTTCAGGAGCACTGCCAATAAGTTTTAAGGTTCAGAGTGATTATGATAACGGGGTGGGGTTAGGTATGTGTATGTGTGTCTATAATTTCGGTTTCCTGGTTTTATGAATCATATAATTCCTTAAAAGAGCATAAAGACATTCTGAATCCATAACTCTTGAGTCTCATTTATAGATCTGTAAACTAATTTTAACTAGTACAAAGGAATTTGTCAAACAGGGGGAAAACATTGCAATTGTCAGTCATCCATGATAATTCCACATTTTTCTGAAGATGCACACAAGTTAAAATCCCCGTTCAGAGAAATAAATGAGTATGAAACAGTTACCGTTGGGGCCTTTAGACACCGTTGTTGAGGATACTACGTGACGGAACCTGGCAACCCTGGAATCTCGCCATAGAGCTGAAAAACTTGTTGTTGTTGTCGGGGAAAATGGCGTCAAACGTAGAGGCCCCGGAGCCTTGGTACCTCGCCCTTCTCGGTTTTGCGGAGCATTTCCGAACCTCCAGTCCGCCCAAAATCCGACTCTGTGTGCACTGTCTCCAAGCCGTTTTTCAGTTCAAGCCTCCGCAGAGAATCGAGGCCAGGACGCATCTTCAGCTCGGCTCGGTTCTCTACCACCACACCAAGAACAGCGAGCTAGCCCGGAGCCACCTGGAGAAAGCGGTGAGGGACAGTTGATCTGGGAAAGAGCGGGGATGGAGCAGATGAGGAGATGGGCATAGGCCACAGTCAGCGAACTCAGTAACGGGAAGGTCTTAAGACAGCTATTCCATTACGAAAGTACTTTTATACACAAGTTAAGATGTTAGATTTAGTTAGCACCTCAGTTTGTCGGGGCTTTTATTAAATATTCGAGTCGCCCCCTTTCGCTCTTTTACTTAACGATTAGGCGCTTTAAGGAGAAGTTGCTGATTAATCAAAATGTTTGCATGTCTTACAATATGACGCCGCTAACACTTTTTAAAAAAAAATCTCATTTGTTTTGCAGTGGTTTATATCTCAGCAGGTCCCTCAGTTTGAAGATGTCAAATTTGAGGCTGCCAGTATACTGTCAGAACTATTCTGCCAACAGGTAAACCCAACTAACAGGCTAGTTTTGTTATGTTTGCCTTGAAAGCCTTGGAATTTCAGTTATTTTCGAAAATTATTGGTAGTCTACAGAAATACTGCAGTTACCTGTACTACCTGTAACAGCGAGGTGGCCAAGGTGTTATAAAGAAATGGCTCTGCTGGTGAATTGTATTCTGCTACATGTAAACAGTGTTGATTGTTGACCCTGTTCATTCATTTTCAGAATTTGGTGGATTCTGCAAAACCCCTACTGCGGAAGGCCATCCAGATTTCACAGCAAACACCTTACTGGCACTGCAGACTGCTGTTCCAGTTGGCGGTATGTACTTGTATAAATATGTCCCTGCATGCACAGTCACTTAATTGCATTGCTTTACTAACTCAATGCATTTTCACATGCAGTGCTGGCAGTACTTTATATGCAAAGGTTTTGAAAATAAGTGTACAATAACTAAGATAGGTGCATTGAATATGTCTGCTCCAAGCATCACTAAGTTTATGTATTTGTAAGATTTTTATTAGACTCTTGAGTCTTAACAGCATAGAGGTCTTAATTCCAGGAATTGTCTTATTGTGTCCACTAGCAACTTCATACACTGGAGAAAGACTTGGTGTCAGCATGTGACTTGCTGGGGGTTGGGGCTGAATACGCCAGAGTGGTGGGTTCAGAATACACCAGGTAATTTTGTTCTTATCTTTTTTTTTTTTCTTCCATACTTTTTTAGTGATTAGTGTCACATCTTACACATTGCTACCAATATATCTACAGTACATGGTGTTTATATAGTGGTTGATTGGCAGCACTTGATGTTTAGTCCACATGGATATGCTGACTTGATGTGTCTGTTGTTTTGCAACAGGGCCTTGTTTCTCCTCAGTAAAGGAATGGTGAGTCTTCTGTTGACTTTTTTTGAATGAGAAAATGAAACCTTTTCGGGCATGTGTTGTTAAGCCTTTTTATTTTGTACTGTTTCCACTCTCCGTGCTCAGAGATGAATATTGTTATTTGTAGTGTACAACTGTGGTAATCAATGATAATTGATTTGGCAATATGAACAGTTGCTGTGCTTTCATTCTTCCAACACAGTAACATCACATTCTAACAAGTAGTGATTGTGGTGATGTTTTCCTGTCTTCCAGTTGCTGCTGATGGAGAGGAAGCTGGGGGAGGTACATCCTCTGCTCACACTGTGTGGGACCATTGTGGAGAACTGGCAAGGAAACCCCATCCAGAAGGAGTCCCTGAGGGTCTTCTTCTTGGTGCTACAGGTTACACACTACCTGGATGCTGGACAGGTGTGAAATCCAGTCTGGTTAAGAAAAGTAGTAGTTCAAGGAGTTTTAATGTCATGGCATTCATTAACTCACAGGGGCATCAATCTGAAGTGACCTTTTTGGCTCACCTGCCAAGAGCTACTAACCTAAAAAAGAATTAACCGCCAAGAATAATTATTACCAGCCAGAATAATTGATATACATTTCCATTTTTTTTAACTGATTCTTCATATATAGAAAAAAGTACTGTGTGAAATTTTCAATCAAGAGACAGAAGCAAATTTAGAGTTTTAATTTAAAACTTGCCCGCTCACTTAAGATGATCTGTTTTGTTTGTGTCGTCACTTTTAGTTTATTGGCCTCACACCTGCTGTGTCACCACATGGGAATAACATTAAGTTTCAGCTAAAGTTAGGGTACTTAACTAGGCAGGCAGCAGAGAAACATGAGGGAAAGTTCACATAAGTTTAACTGCTACCACTTTGTGTAGAGGCAGCTTATCAGGTAGCCAATCAGGAACCTGTTTGATGCAGAGGCCTTTTCAGCTGATTTGATTGGCTCAAGGTCAGAGAGAATGTATGATGGTCAGCAGTGACAAAGCTTGAGAACAGGCTGATAAAACTATACAGTAGCCTGAGGTCTATTATCATGTCTTTTCCTAGGTGAAGAGTGTGAAGCCGTGTCTCAAGCAGTTGCAGCAGTGCATCCAGACCATCTCTACACTCCATGACGATGAGATCCTGCCCAGCAACCCAGCAGACCTCTTCCACTGGTTGCCCAAGGAGCACATGTGTGTCCTTGTATACTTGGTAATGACACTTCTTTTTTTCGAGGGAAAATTGGCTTAGCATGCTTTTTTCAGTTTGCACCTGGGAGCTGCCCAAAGGGTTTGTTTTTAACACACTCATTCCACTGCATTAGGAAGTGCTTTGTTAATTTGTTCTCAGTGCTATATGTATATTTTATCATTTTACAGGTGACAGTCATGCACTCCATGCAAGCAGGCTATCTGGAGAAGGCCCAGAAGTATACCGACAAGGCCCTCATGCAGCTTGAGAAGCTAAAAAGTGAGTTATCCTGCTTTTTCCTGCGCCTTTCCCAAAAATGATGTGAGTGAAGCTGTAATGTGGAGCCATGCTTTCGGGCTGGAGAGAGCTTCAATATTTATCCTTTTTTTGCTCATTTGTTTTTTTTTTTTCCATTATATCTCTGTTATTCCAGTGTTGGACTGCAGCCCTATCCTTTCTACCTTCCAAGTCATTCTACTGGAGCACATCATCATGTGTAGACTTGTCACTGGTCATAAGGCTACGGCATTACAAGAGGTACATTGCTGCTGTATCCATGGTCATTCTTTTGAGTTAAACTGTTATATTCTTTGACATGTGGCTATATGAAAAGGATACAGCCTAATCACTACGAAGAATATAGAATTCTTTGAGTAAAGTCCAGGAACCTGGAAAGCTCACTTTTGCAACATCAATTCAAAAAGTTTTCAAATGAGAATGTGTGCACTGATGACTTTCAGTTCTGTCCTTCCAGATCTCCCAGGTGTGTCAGCTGTGCCAGCAGTCCCCCAGGCTATTCACCAACCATGCTGCCCAGCTTCACACGCTATTGGTGAGTATTTTCAACCCCACCCCATCATTTATGTGTACAACTGTGCATGCTGGCGTGTGAATTTGCACAAATGTGATCAGTAATACCAAAAAGCAGAAAAATTATCTGACATTAGAAATGAATGGTACTTGTACATCCCAAAACTGAAATTCAAGGAAAAAAAAAATAAAAATCACCTCCCTATTTTGGTGAGTAATTGACAGTGACTACCACGGTATCATATCTCTTTTCTCCTACTCCTTTCATTTTCTAGGGTCTGTATTGCATTTCAGTGAACTGCATGGACAATGCAGAGGCACAGTTTACCACAGCCTTACGGGTGAGTGTCTGTTGGCTGCTTCTGTTCAATGGCAGTGGAATTTCTCTTTTTTTTATATATATATATATATTATATGTGTGCACATTGGTGTTTGTATTCCAGCTCACCACACACCAGGAACTATGGACTTTTATTGTAACCAACTTGGCCAGTGTCTACATCAGGGAAGGAAACCGACACCAAGAGGTTAGTTTATTAATAAGGGGTCATACTTTTCAAGTAAAAGAATGAATGAAGAAAAGAATAATCTCAAAATAATGGTGAAAGGACAAGACGGTAAAAGTAATGGCATTTTGGTTTGATGTCATGGGCTATCCCATAATTCAAAGCGTCCAAGCCATCTATGAGCATAAAAGGGTATTCCTGCTTCACAAAGAGGTGGTTAGTGGCTTTTTTGTAAACTTGTTTGCCCTCCTTCAATGTACATAACAGCCATTGTTCTTGTGGTTCGCCACTTCACATCTGCCTTTCATATTTATTTTAGACTGTCCATTCAGCTTTTATGGAGTGATTGGACAAATGTGTGATTCACTCACATTATAGACTAACCCACAAAAACAAAATGGCATGAACAGCTGAAGGGAATAAACTCTGCTCTTTTTTTTTTTTTTTTTTTTTTTTTTTTTTTACAAATTCCTTCAAAGTAAAATCTGAATTTACCTATGTAAATATGTAAACTCATTTCAACTCATTTATTTCCTCTTCATTTCTCTTCCAGCTCTACAGTCTCCTAGAGAGAATAAACCCAGACCACAACTTTCCAGTCAGGTAAAAAAAGCATACGACACTGCCAAACATGTTTTCATTCTTTTCAGTATATAATTAGATATATACAGCAATAGTTTGTCTGTGATGTTTGACTGTGTGCAGGCAGAATATAAATGCTTCATTGTTTTTTAAACTCTTAAATGTTAACAAATATACAATCCCTTGCCTCTGTTTCTCATCCAGCTCCCACTGTCTCCGCGCTGCAGCCTTCTACATCAGAGGACTCCTTTCCTTCTTCCAAGGACGTTACAATGAGGCCAAGTACGGACTCCAAATTTTATCTTGTCTCATGCAGACTCACACACAGACTCACGTATACATGTGCAAGGAGACACCCTGAACTCATTGAAGTGAAGTTTGCTTCCCTCACATTAAACTGCATTCAAAACACTTTCAATTAATTATGTGGGTATCAGCCAGACTGTGTGCTTAATATTTTAGACTTTCTCTATGTTCTTGTGTTGCAGACGTTTCCTGAGAGAAACCCTAAAGATGTCCAATGCTGAGGACCTGAACAGACTGACTGCCTGCTCCCTAGTTCTGCTAGGCCATATCTTCTATGTACTGGGCAACCACAGAGTAAGACAAAATAAATACCTTAGCATGGTAAAAATATTTATAGAACAGTTTTGTTTTGTCTTCTCATTTGTATTTCAACTGATTTATTTTTTGAGTATTACTAAAATGTTCACAAAGATATCAGAACATAGATTCTTTGATTGTTCTTTCTGTCCTTTTCCCCCCCTGATTCACTGGTCTGTGATGTTCTCTACCACTTTGTTCCCTGATAAGTTGTAATTTTCTCCATAGGAAAGTAACAACATGGTTGTACCAGCCATGCAGCTGGCCAGCAAGATCCCTGACATGTCTGTTCAGCTGTGGTCCTCAGCACTGTTGAAAGGTACATGATGACCCCCTCTCTTATTTTGTCTTGATTTTGCCATCACAATTTGGATTTCAGCACAAAATCTCATCGCACTGATGCGAACAAGGTAAACTAGCTGTAGACGAAGGCAGGTCTTGACAATGTGTTGTATTTTCAGACTTGAACAAAGCCCTGGGGAACACCATGGATGCCCATGAAGCAGCCCAGATGCACCAGAACTTCTCGCAGCAGCTGCTCCAAGACCACATCGCTGCCTGCAGCCTTCCTGAGCATAACCTCATCAGTGTATGTAGCAGCTTTGTTTGCATCTACCACTTAAAACGCCTGACTGGATTGCGCATTTTCTCAGTTCTGTTTACTTCTGGTGTGTCTATTTGTTGAGGTACCATACCAAATATCACAGTGTCGTCTTCTGTTTTTCAGTGGACTGATGGCCCTCCTCCAGTCCAGATCCAAGCCCAGAATGGCCCCACCACCAGCCTTGCAAGCCTACTATGAGGGCCCTTTCTGTTTCATACAGCTGGTACATGATATATGCAACAGATGGATGCCTGATAACCTGCTGTGCAGACCCTATGTAGTCAAGATCTAAGAGGATTTGACAGGAGGTTCACACTTAGGGCCTTCACTTCATTAGCTTCTCGAGATGGCTTGCTAATAGTCTGCTATCAATTTCATAATTGTTCTTAAAGAATTGCCACTACTGCCACTACACTTATTCCACCCTCTCAGATGGCCATGGATCCTTACTGGGTAAAGGGACAGGGGTAGACTCTTCATCGGAGTGGTGAGGGACACTCAGCAACATACACAAGGCCTTCTTTAGCCAGGTTTCTTTTCCTTTTTTGTTGGAAAATAAAGGGGGTAGATGGAGGGGCAGTAGAAGAAATTAATTTATTCATGTTGATATTTTTGTAACTGTTGATAAATATTTTACACCTTGGCTTTTTTGTATGAATGCTGTTTTCTTCATGCATGGAAGTTAATGATGTTGACTCCATGTACAATTGTTGCTGACCCGAGTTACTTAAAAAAAAAAAAAAACCCTTGGTACATAATTTGTTGCACAATATCCACATTACAAAAAATAGAAACATGTTGTCATGTTTTCACAAAATAATCAGTTGAAGAATTTCAAGCTGTAAATGCTAGATTGGCAATGAAAACTCCATTGTTTTGGGACACTGTACTCGTCCATTATGTGCAGTTCTTAAATGGACCAGAAGATGCCTCCATTGTGTCATTTATCTATGAGCAATGTTTAAATACCTAAAAGTTTTATACCATTTGATGGCTGTGAGAGATGCCACGTGCCCTTTTTTAAAACACATTCAACTCATGTATATTTTTGAAGTTCCATAATATATGAATTCCTGTTCCATGTATTCAGTTTTATGCATCATGTTTAGACTTTTGGAGCTAACAGTAATCTTCAGATATTCAAAAAGTGAATTTATTTTATTTTGTAATATTTTAATTTGTCTTAATAGTTCTAGTTAATGGTTTTCTTTGCAATATGTTTGTATAGATTTGCCACTTGTTGAACCTTTTATTGTACAGTGACATTTTATAAAGTCAATTTAGTAAAGTGTGATATGTATTTTTAGCTATCTTATGTAGAAATCAAACTCAATGCTTGGTATTTAAGGTACTCTGTAAGGACAGTTTAAGCCTGAGTACTGGCCATATTCTATCTAATGCCTATGTTTTTATTGCTTACGTTGTTTTCAACAATTTTCCAATAAAAATCTGATTGAAAATGGTAATTTACTGAGTTACTCATCAGTGTGTGGACTTTATATACTGTTATTTGCCTTATTGTTATTTAGTCTTTTTGTACAAAGGCACAAATCCTCACAGAACTTTGGTATGGTGTGGCTTTGATTTGTGTCTCAATGATTGAATGTTCACACCATGGGCAAGTAATTAAGCTTGAAACTATCGCTTCCTCAATGTGTTTTCATGCCTATATAAAAACACATGCAAAATCATGAGATTATTTTCTTCCAATATGCTGCATTGCCAGCCTGTGGCTCTTTACAATATCGTGCCCTACCAAAATGGCATTGAGGTGATGCAATGCAGGGCTTCCCAAACCTTTTCATGTCAAGGGCCCCAAATAGAAACCCATTAGGCCATGGACCCCCTTGTGGGCTATGGTTTTGTCCCTCACAGGATTAACTGCCTACCATCCACATTATACCAAAGTACCATGAGGGAATGCTGCACTTCTTAGGGTTTGCCATGAGCCCCAACCAGCATAGCTTTTCAAGGACAGATGTTCCTCCCAGCCTTCAGAATGGATGACCACATTGTTTGTCCATGAGGCATTGGAAGGTGCACCGTGGAACCTGAGTGAGACAATCTGGTACTGCTATAGACTGCTGGGTGTTGCAAAGGCCATCTTCCTCCTAGCTGTGGGTGAAAGAGGGTGTAATCGAGGGTGTAAATAAACCGCAACGTACCCAGATGCTCGATCAGTTCATCCACTCACAGCGTGGGGTAGCTATCAAATTGGAAGATGTCACTGAGGTGGTGAAAGTCATTGCGGTCATCATTAAGTTTGCGGATGACACAGTGGTGGTGGGCCTGATCTCCAACAACGATGAGAAGGCCTACCTGGAGGAAGTGGCTGATCTGTCACTCTGGTGCCAGGACAACAGTCTCCTCATGAATGTCACCAAAACCAAGGAGCTGATTGTGGACTTTAGGAGAGCACAACAACAGGGGACCTACACACCACTGCAGATTAATGGGACTACTGTGGAGAGGGTGAGCAGTTACAAATACCTGGGAGTCCACATCACAGAGGACCTGACATGGACAATACATACAGACACCCTGGTGAGGAAGGCAAGGCAGTGCCTTTATCACCTCAGGCAGCTGAAGAAATTCAGAGTCTCCCTGAGGATCCTTCAATCCTTCTACTCTGGAGCTGTAGAGAGCATCCTGACAGAGAGCATCACTGCCTGGTTTGGCAACAGCTCCGCTTAGGATAGGAGGGCTCTGCAGAGAGTAGTGCGTTCGGCTGAACTACCCACACTTCCCTCCCTGCAGGACCTATACACCAGGAGGTGCAGAACCAGATCATGAAGGATCCTCACCATCCCAACAATGGACTGTTTCAGCTGCTGCGGTCAGGCAAGTGCCTCCGCAGTCACGCAGCCAAAACAGAGAGACTGAGACGGAGTTTCTTTCCCCAGGCCATCAAGACTGTG
>OOFE01006373.1:1631-31804 GCA_900323365.1 Monocentris japonica
CATTCATTAATGCTGATTTCCTAAATCCTTTAAATGGGTATTGAGTAGTGACAACAACCAACAGAGAGAGAGAGACAGAGAGACAGAGAGGGATCATGCGACAGTTCAGCTTGATTCGATAATAATTCAATAAACAATGAGGTGTATCGATAGGTGTAGTCCTAAATAGACGCCACACAAGATAACAGCTATAGATGATCATATTCTAAGGTGTATATGTAGGTGTCCTGCATCTTATGAACTAATGGAGACCGACCCATAGACCTCAATTTCATTGTGGCGGACAAGGATTTAACATTGCGTATTGGCATATGAACCTCGACCAGGTAAATGTGTTCGAAGTAGTTAAATTCTGTAGCTTAAATGCCATGTTATAAATATGGTATATTGGCGCCAGATGTAGAGCGCCACATGATTAAGTTAAGATGTCATATCAGGCCTGTACAGCCCTACAGTCTGGCTTTGACTGATAACCAAAATCTTCAAAGTTGAATGAAATCTACAAGGCTGCCATAAAGCATACTCATCATGCTTCTGCTTTGCCTTCAGCTCGCCCAGCCTGAATTGATTTTCCTATTCTTAGGTGTTGTCTGCCCTCTTGTGGCAGTAATCAATGAGCACTGCAAAACAAATTTAGTTTACAATAGGTAGCAATTGGTTTCAATGAGTAATTCAAACAGAAAGTTTTGAAAAAAAGAGGTTATTTCATAGAAATACAATTATGAATTAATTTTAATGTAAGAATAAAACATACGTGGACAAAAAAGTCTAATACATTTTGAATGGTTGCATAATGAATAATGAAAAGTAATTTTGAATGATATGTCTCCACTTTTCAAACTGGCAAGATTTCTGGCAAGAAATCAAAGTGTAGCAACATGAATTCAATGTAGTCAAATTATAGTATTTGAAACTGTATTCACATACATTTTTGCTGTGCTCTGGAATAAGCATACCTGATACTGGAGAAAAGACAAAAGACTTTCTGTGATGCCTCTATGTCTAAACCTCTCGAATCACCCCAATCTAAATTAAGTGGGAAAAACACAAGAAAGGATGCATGGTCTCTTTCCTTACAAACAGAAGAAGGAAATCATCTATTTCTCCTTTGCCTTCCACGGTCTCTCCATTACCAAAGTGCTGACAGGCTGTGTATGTAATGGCTGCTGCACCGTCCAGGCCCATCTTGTCTCATTAGCCCGGCCTGATTGGCCATGAAGGTGTTCCCTCGCTGTCTCAGGATAAAGTGACTGTCTCTGTCACTCATTAGATCATAACTCCTCAAGTATTCAGCCCCTGATGGCCTCTCCTGGACACTGATGTCATGAACAGAGTGTCTGTGAATCTATGCTGATTGAAATAGGTTGGAAAAGGGGGGAAGCACTGACCTTGAATGTGCTGATCAAGTCCTGGGCTTCGGTGTTTGTGGGTTTGTGATGTAGTTGAAAACCACTTGCATCTTCAGGATGAGCATGAAGCCCTAAATCTCTCCCTGTCTGTCTCTCCCTTTCTCTATCTGCATCTGTATATCATTGAAGTGCATACATACATTGGAAAGCAAGCTTTTGTTATGCTTAGTGGGTGATACAAGGGAGGAAGTAGACCTGGGTTTTCTACAGGTGTAACTGTAAAGCCAACAGTCGGTTCAGCACCATGGACAGATCACACCACTCACCACACCAGCCTGGCTGAGGATCCGGTCGCTACCTGACAGCTGGGACCAATGACTCCTATCAGTAATCTATCTAGTGGAAAAGAGGAGCAGTCCTAACCTGTCACTATAGCTTAATTCCCATTGGCTAGCTCTGTACACAGGCTGATTACTCCCTTTGCCTGATTACGTTTATGCCCTCTACTTGAGGTGTGCTTCACCCCACCTGCCAGTAGATGGCAATATAAGCACAAGTAAATTCTCATATAAACAGTCAAACTCCGTCACAGGGAATCTAGAGAAATTACGACTACACTCGAATTAGGGTTTTTGTGATGAGTGGGCCACATGGAATAGTTAAAAATAATACAAAATTGATGAAATCCAGCAGTAGGCTAGGCCCTACGCTCTTATGAAACAGAGGTCATTTGCTGTGGCTGTGTCTGTGGCAACGCGTACTGTTTAATCAGTGATGAGGAATAAGCATCACTTGGTCTATTTTCTCAATTCAAGAGAGGGTTTGTTTTTAAATAAAAAAGGGGAACTCTGATGACACACAACAATAATAAATAAATTAGGCAACTTTTAGAGGCACATAAATCAAATAGATGACTTTATTGTGTTGATCGACAAAGGAAGGCAGGCATGGAAGAAGTGCGCACAATGGTTCCCGTTTCTCAATAGTAAATAAGGACTGATTTTATCACTCCGGCAAGGGCCAACAGTACTTTGAAATGCAAAAGAACTTTTTTGCACACGAGGTGAATGTCACAATTGTCAAGTAAAACACTGAAGCAGCTCATTTTATGGTCCGAGGGCTTTGAAAACACATTAGGCGTGTACTGCGTTTGTTTGAATAATAGACCCGAGTGCCATTTAGAGAGAGAGAGAGAGAGAGAGAGAGAGAGAGAGAGAGAGAGCGAGCACGCGGTATTGTTTGTCACCGTTTAAATCCCATTAATTAAAACGTTAACCTGATTGGGTAAAGAGTGAGAGAGGGAGAGGGTTTCTCTGTCCCAATAGGCGAATCCTCTTTAATAACCCGCCTCGAGATAATGATGTAAAAAGACTCTTGCGTCTCGTGCGTAACGAGGATCGTTGAGAAGATCCGGCGAAGGTGAATCACAGAGAGATAGGCGGGAGAGAGCAGGGCAGCACTTATTACTTGCGAGAGTCTCCTCCTCGTCTCTACACCTCAGCTGACAAGTGAAGCAAACCTCCAAGACCAACTTAACCACAGACAGAGGAGGAAACTTAGAAAGGACCGACAGAAGAAGAAACTTAGACAGACGCGTCAGAGTCTCCAGAAACGACCATAGCCTGTAATAACGCGGAATCCACAAGGCTATGGACAGGAGGATGAACTTGAACGGCGGCGCAGGGGGCATTTTTCACAAAACTCTTAGCGCCGTGTCCAATAAAAAGATGGACCCCTTCAGATCGTCGGCCGGCATTGAACTACCAGCTAGAGACCGCCAGTCACCAATCAGCTGTTTTGACCAGAGCGATTCAGACCCTATTCAACCGGGAGGACTGGCAGGGGGTAAAGGGGGGCCGCTGGGTCTGCCGACCGGATCTTTGTGCGTGAATTTCGGGGAGGCTGGTAACAGGACCTCGGCGGCGGAGAGCAGCGGCGGAGAGCAGAGCCAAGACGATGACAGCGACGGGAGGTGTGAGATGGTCCTGCTGGCCGACGGGAGGACGGTGAGCGCTGGGAAGGAGGGAGGTAAGAAAAGCAAAGAGCAGAAAACACTGAGGCTAAACATCAATGCCAGAGAAAGACGACGGATGCATGATCTGAACGACGCGCTGGATGAACTGAGAGCAGTCATCCCCTATGCGCACAGCCCGTCAGTGCGGAAACTCTCCAAAATTGCTACTTTACTGCTCGCCAAAAACTACATCCTCATGCAGGCACAGGCACTGGAGGAGATGAGGAGGCTGGTGGCTTATCTCAACCAGGGCCAGGCCATCTCTGCTGCTTCAATACCGGCCACCACTGCCCTCGCAGCTCCCGGCTTAGGTGCGTACGAGCAGCCGCCTGGGTACCCCTTCCCCACCGGAGTGCCAGCGTCCTCCTGCCCCGATAAATGTGCCCTATTCAACAATGTCACCTCCAGCCTCTGTAAACAGTGTACTGACAAGCCTTAACTGCACCTGACAAAGACTCAGAGAAGCACATGCGAAAACAGACACCACTTTTGAAAACACTTTTGGAAAGGAAGACCTGTGAGGCTACTGTTGATGAAGTCAGTAGGCTAGAGACAAAGAAGTAATGCCGATGAATACTTTCATAATATTTACAAAATGCATTCAAAACGCGCTTTTTGTTCAGACAATACTTGATTGTGTATATAAAGCATCCATAAAGTGCTGGTATGAATGACAGTGAAAACCAAACAGAAGTATATGAGTGGCTGCAAGTGTTGCAGGAGTGAGTTGTTGATCACTTACTCAGTTATGGACCCTTTTGGAGATTTGGGTGACCTGACAACTTGCGACTTTTCCCCCTGAGTAGATGGACACCTTCCTGGAGCATTAGCTTGTCCAACCTCACTTTTTGCTGCTTCCTCACTTCTTGTTGTTTTTCTTTTTATTCACCTCAGAGACGTTTGTTGTTCGCTTACTGGCGCAGGCCTATTTTATGAACTTTTCTATTGAACACACAAGTGGAATGTCATGGACAAAGACAAGTGAAATGAAATAGACAACAAATTGAGTGGTTTGAATTAGTCAGATAGCTATTTATGTGCTTAACACTTGTTAATAGTTGCGCACGCCTATTACAATTATTTTTGGCCACTGTGATTTTATTAGCCTACATTTCAGCAAAATTTCGAAAGCCTGAATCAAGGTTTATCAGGTCTTTTGATGTGTCCTTTTTAATTTATTAATTTGTATATTTATATTGGATATTTGTTAGCATGGAACATTGTATTCTTCTTCACAATTGCTGTATAATTTGCGTTTCCTTTCTCACACTCACAAGAAGGCCGAGGTCTTGAGATCAATCGCGTTGTCAGGTCAAGCTGTGGATTATTGTAGATACCTTAGTTACTATATGGGCAAAGAGGGCCATTTGTATGTGTTTCAGTGTTGAAAAGCTTTATTAAAATATTTTGAACAACAGAAATACTTCTGTCTATTCGTCTGATGTGGAAGTCTAGTGTAAGTGGAATCAGGATAAATTGTCTGGAACTTTTATTTTGTATTTGATGAAACGGCTAATTCAAAATTTGCAACTGGACATGTCATTTTACCCTGGGTAATTAATTTTGATATCGGGATCAATCATTTACCAACAAACTAGACAATTTGTATGGGCTTATTTTAAATTCAGATGTTCATTGTTTCTGGGGTTGATGAAGACGTTAAAACTTTTTTTCATTCTCGGAATCACACCAGGTGTCAGATATGCTGAGAAAAAAATTATTTCATAATTTTCTGCTCCATCAAAACCGGTAGCTTTTCTTGAATGTGAGCTCCTAAGTCACGCCAAGCCTTGGGAGCGAAGGCCAGACGTGATGGTCAAATATTGCCCCAGGGCAGCAAGAGGATGTTAGTGTTACACGAAAAAGCTCTGGCGACCTAAATTATGATTATTAAAACAATTTCACTGACGGTGTGTAATAATATGTTAATTCGAAAACAACTGTGTATAAAAACTGTCGACTGTAATACCTGGCTTCACTTAATGAAACACGTCGTTAAGGCAATTAGACCTCCAGAATGTGATTAAGGAACGTAATTACGACACTGTTCATTGCCGTAATTTGGTGTCTTTAATCACGACGCAGCAATCAGCTGCCCTCCCGTCGATTTGCCTTTTGTCCTCAGTCTGCTGTCCACACCTAAAATTTGGCAAGGGCCAAAGAACAAAATCTTAAAATGGTGGATGAGAGATGTTCATAAGAAATAACTTGCTCAGTTACAGTCTAAAAACTAGTTCACATACAGTTCACCATCAAAATTATGAAATGAAGTGGAGTTGGATATTTAACATTAGATGTGGGCATATGAAACACATAGGCCCAATACTTGGAATAGGCTACTGTATTTCCAGTTACGCACGAACGTCATTAAAAGTGGGTGGCCGGGCCGAAGCCTTTAAGGACCACACAGATTAACTTAGTCTAATGACTGGCGATTGCAAGATAATATTTTTATTACTGAAATATCGTCAGAGAATATACATTTTAATGAAGTCTCTGATACTACTTCATACTATTCTAACACTGTTGTTGAGTGTTCAGGGGATTTCAGCACCCTGGACAGAGTCGAAATACAGTAGTTCAAATTATTATTTTCACCAGATGAATTTTTTTATAACGATAATGTCTGAAAGTTTTTGAACCCAGAAGTTTTTACTGCAAGGCTAACAGCACTGTGACTGGGGTAGTGTAAGGTTCACACGAAGAGGTCTCCAACTACATGACAACAAATACTTGTACTGAAATCAACAGACTGCTGAATTCATTAAGGATCTAGTTAGATACTTTACTAAGTAGATACTTTATTAAGTATCTAAATGCCCATGAATGCTTGTTATAATGTCAACTGAAAGCAAATGAATAGCTAATGCAATAACACCATCTTAGGGTAAATATGGTTTCTTTAACATCCCCTAAAAATACAATAGTGGATACATGAGAAATTTGAGTCAGGTATACAACACAAATCAAGTTTAGGACAGAGGATATTTCTAACTAGAATTAACATGCTCCCAACAGAGACTTAAAAGTGACACAGATGTATAGATTAAAGAACATAAACAGATCAACAGAAATAAAACATTTGGTAAAATGTCTCCTCTGGAGTGATTTAAACAAACAACTAAATCCTTAGTGTGCTTGACTCATAAAAGGTGAACAATATTGACATTGTGCTTCCCAATTTACAACAGTGTCATGGTTTCCGCCAGTCTCCGATCCCAGCTTTGTGTCTGCATGATGAGCCAGTCTGACAACAGTGTCCCATTTAATCCCATCACACTTATGAACGCCTTGAATCTTCACAGAATAGTCCTCCATCAAGAATGGAAATAGTCAGGAAGACATCAAAAATGGCTCTGGTATATAAATACTGTCAGGAATTACTGTTGGGTACCATCTATTTTCAGGATCTGACTCAGACTCAGGATCTGATTTTTAATTTTAACACAGTTTTAACACACACACAAAGAAATGTCAGGTTTGTTTCTCAGTTGCTTTTAGAAACTGAGACTTCACAAAAACATTAATTATGCAATATGCATTACTGCACAAATGACTGGAGCATTTAACCCTTACTAATATTCACATTAGCCCAGAAGAGGCAATTCCCCAGGGGTGAGAGAGAGCCATATGCGTGTGGAAGACAGAACACAGCATCCAAAGGAAAATAGCTCAAACTACAAATAATCAGTTCAAAGGCAGAAGAGACTTTACAGCTCCCAAGGACAGTTACAACATTTAGGTGAAGTCGCACATGATTTAAGTCGTCTGTTCACAATCTTGGACTGCCCCATATTCCTTTTGGGGTGGGAACTGCTGGTTAGTCAGTGGCATTTTTGCCATCATTACAAGCTTGTGAAAGGTCATTGACACACAAGGATCTCTGAAACGTTTTGTTGCACTCAACAGTCCCACGGAAAAGGAAAACAGGAGACAAGCTTTCCTCAGTGGCTACCAACCAACAGCCAGTAGTCATAATAGACAGCATCGTTTTTATTCATGAATCTAATAAAGCTGAATCTGTCTTAAAGGCATTTACAGCTAGTTTCAGGGGTCATGAATAAAAGCAAAAGATAAAACCACCCCTTTTCATAAACCATAAAATATCCAATTTACCATATCAAGGGCCAGCAGGGTGCCTATTCATAACATGGATGTGATGTATGCTAAGGATGATAAACTTGGAAAGTCAAAATATACATAAGCGCATTGAATTGATTCTGTCCCCTTCATATCAGTAACAGGCAAAACTCTGGCAATTGAATCATCCATGCTGCGCCATAAACAGCCTATAAAGATAGATGTCCTGCATTGGCTGAGGCACCAAATCAACTGCTGGACAGGAATTCACTTTTGTCACGCCACTGATAGCAATGCATAATGTACTCTTTGTATTTTGCACACTCAATGCTGGCTAATCAAACTGTAAAAGTAAAGGGGTATACATTTTAATCAGGATTCACTAAACACTGCAGTTCATTTATCTATTAAAGCTCTAAGAGAGAGTTAATGCTTTTAGACGTTCAGTATTCCAACTAAGGAAACTCTAACATGTATGTAGCAATGGCTTTGGATGAGCTGTGCAGCTTTTCTGATTGGTTAGTAGAGCCGCGCTTTCTGTTTAATGGAGGAAAATTGCTCTTTCAACTTTATTTTATCTAGAGTGCATACATCTAAAAGAGCATTCATCGAGTCGGGACAATTTTCTTGTCATGCTAACAATACACAATACAGCTTTCTGTACATTTCTAACGGTACATTTTCTGCTTGCCTAATGAGCTCCAAATTCATTGTAGAGGGGATGTTTTTTTTTCTGAGGCAGCCTTGAGGTCAGGTAAGCATATGGTGCCGTGTTTAGCTCTGAAAGCTCTAACAGGGTACAATAAATGACCTAGTAATGTGTGATTATCCTTTCATCTGAAATACAATTATTGAGTAACATCTCGAAAATTCCAGCTGCCTCCATATTAATCAGATTAAAACTCTTAATCCTCTAATCCCTGTTTACCGATGGCGTTGTCTTTGTGCCATATTATGATGTTCTTTTATTCCCCCGGGATTACAACCTGTCACGCCAGAGCACAGTAATTTGTGGTGTTGTTGTGGACACAACTGGCTGCATTGCTCAGGAGCTGTACAGGTTGTTTATTCCACAACAACAATTCACTCTGGACTTGGGCAAACAAATACAGGTGCAGTGGAGTAAAGTGCTTTCACTGAATAAATATTTGCTCTAAATAAATCAAATGACGATCACTGTGGAGAGACAATTCATTTGCTTTGTTGACATTTTAGAGTAATGCTGTTATTTAATAGAAACTCCCAGCACTGTTGTTGTTTGTCCATTTGCTTTCTTGAATTGAAAGTTTGTATGTTGAGAAATTGCTCAAACAGTCCATAAAAAGCTTTTCAAAAGTTTCCAAAATGTAAATTTCAAAAATAACAATGTTATTCTTAATTCCTGAAACAATTCAGATCTTAAACAAATTAAATATATCATACAGTATATATCTTATATCAGATTTCTGATGTCACAACGACAAAACTTTCATTTTTAGTGTATTCCAGAAACACAGATAATGGGCCATTGGGTGGTTAGACATAGACAGCACAGTCAACAGGCCCAAACTGCACTATGGAGTCCCACTGCAACGCTCATTCACGCTCACACACATTCACTACCAATGTAGTGAATGGTTGCAAACTTCATTTACAGTTAAAGCTTTAAAAGTTCTGAAAGGTGAGTACAGATATCTCTTTATCATTGATAAGAAGTAATAAAAATAGGTTTTCAAAGAAGTTGCACTTCCCGGAAACTGTGCATCGGATGTATGTGTGTACATGGGCATGCAGGTAGTTTGTGTACTCCTGTGTGTGTGTGTATGTGTGTGAGAGAGAGCGAGAGAGAGAGTGTGAGTGACAGAGAGAGATAGATCACCTAGCCTGATCAACATGCAGATGCTGACCCTCTCAGGGTCTATTAATGCTAAGGCAAGGTGGAATTCATCTCCAGTCTCTGATATTCATTAACTCAGGCTTCCGCGCTTAAATAAAGACATGAGGATGACACAATTACACTGTGAATCACTCACTGCTCACTTCACATACACACACTCTCTCTCGCTCTCTCCCACACACACACAGAGCATAAGACCAGTGAAAGCTCTGACCAATAGAAAAGACAGTCAGGGGCAAACCTAAACAGGCACTGTTTAGTACAGCCCCACTTGTGTGTTATATTACTGACTACTACTTGTTTACATGTTGATGTTCAAACATTTATCCATTACCTGATAGACAGGTTTCGGATTAGAATCTAATCTGAAGATTAGGATGGACCACAAACAAGGTCAGCTGTATTGCAAACAAAGTCATAAAACCAGACATTAAAACTACATAAAAACAGTAACTGCATCATCCATTGAATGACGACCAACCACCTCCTTTCTAGAAATGTTCAAGAATTTCTGAATGGATGTGAGTAGAATGCGTAGATACATGAAAAAAAAAAAAAATGCTGCTTCCTCCTGTTGAAAATCTGTCATCATACTAGAGCATGAAACCCCAGCCGTTAGCGTAACACTTGCTTGGCTGATCTTGCTGATGTGTCGAGTGCTACTCAAGGCTTCAGCGTGTCTGTCTGAGCAGAGGTCTTTAACGACCATGAATGCCAAGCGTGGGGGAGGCAGGCCAGGCCAAGCGTAACCACGGCAGCCCAATGTCCTTGGCTCCTCGGCGGCCTTCACCTCACACTCCCTGCACAGTGAATTTTATGGCTAATTTCCGGCAATTTATCCTGGCAGTTTGAGGAGAGAGATTCCTGTGGGAATAATGTGCATAATTTGCATAAATCATGGTGATAGAATGCAGACCAGCATGCAGCCCCCCTGTCCGATGCCGCAGCGTTTACTTTGTAATCAAAACTGACTCTTTTCCACCGGCGGACGCACAAGAGCCACGAGAAGGGGGTCTGAGTTTAGGCGAGTAATTACACCGGGATGAAACACACACAGTGACGCTCACGCACACAAAGCCGGCTGAATAAAAAAAAATCAAAATGCTTAGAAAACACATGAACACGTATTTATACATACACAAGGCACTTTGGGCTGCGGTGCAACCAGCATCACAGAATTTAAAAGTGCTAAACAAGTCTAATTCCCTAGAACTAGTTGTCTTCTAGGTGTGATGCTGACACACGTCCTCTCAAACGGACATTCAGGCAAGCGACAGATTTAGTCTCTTCTCTGCTTGTCTGGTGCCACGTCTCTGTGTGAAGCTCACAGACTGAAGATCAAGTGATTGTAAATTCACTCGCACTGGGTCCTGTTTTTCGATGTGACACACTCTTGCAACTCAAGTTCTCTGTTTACATATTTACACCGAACCCATCGTTTCCCCTGATGATCTCTATCTTTGTTCTCGCTCTCTCTGAGCTGCACTGCTCTGTGCTGTAGCACTGAGCCATCAACTGCAGTTTGGTCCCTAGGCCTGTTTTCAAATGCTCCCTCTGTGTAAGTGGCCATTTGTCTGAGGAGAAGAGACGGGGTCAGCGTGCCACATTCCCCCCTTGCTGTGATCTAATTTGACGTACAGTGAGGACATGCATATTCTCTTGGACTGCCTTCGTTACTATAATCAGCCGCGGTCAAATCGCCTTTGTTGGTGAGGAGGTGTGAGATGAAAGAGGGAAACAGAGGACTGTAGGAGGATGAGGTTGTGGATTTCAGTGCATTCAGAGACAAAAGGCACGTGGGCTGACAGAAATACTATACAACATGTGAGCTCCAGAAGAGGTAGTGGGTTAAATAATTCAACCGGACACACAGACAAAACATAGCTACACAGGAAAACAGCACAGCACTCGTTACATGCATTAGACCTTGTGGATGACAGTTTAGAAACAAGCATGAGGCAGTAGTGTGTGTGTGTGTGTATGTATGTGTGTGTGTGTGTGTGTTAAAAAAAGCAGCCATCTTTGGAGTGCCCATTTATGTAGTGCCATACAACCACGTTCTTCCACTGGCCCTCATCCCAGACCCTCCTGATCTCAGATGGCATCACTGATGACAACAGGATAGTCGTCCACTGGGTGGACGTTAATCACAATAATACAGGGCAGGCTAATCACGACTCACTGATCAAGCGCTAAATGACATGCCTGCCTTACCCACTGTAACCAGCCCCTTAGAGAGGGATTCACACACCAAGACTAGCCCTGTCTCAGGGGGAGGAGAGTGGGGGGACGGGGGACAGTGCTTATAAGGCTGGTGCACAGCCATCCAGACAATAATTACTCCAAGACTGTGGTCACATTAGGGTTCAGTCAAAGCAGATTAATTTCGACTGATAGCATTGCTGCCTCCTAAATGCAGATTTTCTTAATAAGAGTGAAATTGTGTCACTGAGAGCGTTGGGGACTATGAGATTTGCTGTATGGGGTGTTTCAGTTTCATGTGTGGAGAGACAGTGTCTTCTTCTTTGCGTAAATCAGACTGTGTGGCTGCGTCGTTTGCAGAATGTCAGTGTAATATGAGCATATAAATGTGTCTTCATGTTGTATGGACAATAGTGTGGTCTGACGTGTGATGTTTGCATGCGTATACTGCATGTGCACACGCAAATGAGCCTGTGTGTGTGCGGCACGGTAGGCCTTTCACTAAGTACCCAGAGACCCAGAGAATTACCCAGAGCAGAGAGGACAGCATCTGTTTGTGTGCTTGTGCCGAGCAAACAAGGCAATTTAGAGAACACCAAGGGAGCAGCTAATAAACACAACCTTATTCCCCCCTCCTCCTACACCTGGCTCTGAATATTCAAGATCTACAGTAAGGGTGCCTGTCTGTCATTGTGTATTTGTGTGTCTGTGTGCGTGACGCAATGTCATAGCCTGGTTGCTCTGACCAGAGGGGGTTGCTTGCATGTGTGTGTGTGTGTGCGTGTGAGTCATGTGCGTATGTGTGTGTGTTGTGTGTGTGTGTGTGTGTAATCATTCATCATTCCATAGTGAGAGGCGTGCCAGTGCTGCTGGGGAATGGCAGGTCTGTGTCCCATCACACCCTGGCGTCTTTGTCTGTACTGCCACAGCTATGCCAAAAATGCCTGCCCTGGATACCAGGCATAGAAACAGAGCTCTACTGTACACAAAGGTATATGGATACTAACCTGGCAGTGCCTGGCTTTCACACACATGGATGCTAGTCACAGTACATTAATAGGAGTAGTCCTACCCTACCATATTGATGTTGGATAAAATGCATTTGTATTTGGATGCAATATTTCTCTGACAATATAAGCGTCTTTCTGCAACCTTCAAGTTAATATGTGGGTCTGGGTTTCTCTGCCCACCCTAAAACTGTGGCAGTAAATGTGTTCTAATGACACCTGCAGCACGGCTTGCCACCACCATTGACTCTGATATGTAGCCAAAGTGACACCCAGTAAAATCATGCATCAGACTAGACACAAAATGGCCGTCCTATGCCAAAGCTAGCCTTGGCTTTCACTTCATATCACACCGCAGGCCTGGCTGGGGACCGGAGCCTTTACCGGGCATTTCTAGAAAAACCCGCCGCCCTCTGTCTAGGTCTGTCACTAACAGGAAGAGAAGGTTCTTAGGTTGTTTGACACTATAGACTACACCCTTATATCTGGTACTCAGATATGCTTTGAATTTCACAACAATAACTGAATGTCAGCAGGATATTTTGCCATCATTTGTTTCATCAATCAAGTTCATTAAGTGGAATCAGATCTTAGCAGATATTGTGGCCTCCAAGGACCAGCTCTTCAAGGTCTACTCACCTCCTCATCTCACCTACCCGGTGGGCTCAGAAAACAGCCCACGTTATATCAGCCTTTGAGCCTTCGAGCCAAGAACATGCTGGAATAAAAGAGCGGGAGAGAATAAGTGCATAAGAGGAGATTAATCCGAGTTATTACATTGATTAGATTTCCAGAGCGCTAATTAAAAGATGTTAGGACACGGGCCCAGCCAAGGATCAGTGGGTGCTAATGAGGACCAATAGGCTTCTGTAATCTGTGCTCTAATGAGAGTGGTTTAAATGTAAAGTTTGCAAGGAGAAGAGTGGGGGGTGTATGGGGGGATGGAGGGATGGAGGGATGGAGAGAGGGACTGAGGTATAGCACCAATCCGGGAGACCCCATCCTATACTCTTTCTCATTATAACCATTTAACGGCTATGTTTTACAAGCTCAGCAAAAAGAGAGAAATTAAAAAAAGAAGAGTGAAAGCAGAGTGAAATTCAATTATACTAAAGGGCTTTTTGCACAATAAAAACATTTTATTGTTAGTCAATTAACAGCATTATTTAATGGCTGAAGGTCACATACCCTCTTGTCTTGTGTTACGATAAGGCCTTTGTAAAGTAACGGGGGCCAGTATCTTTTAATGGGAAACCAGTTATCCCTCCCTACTGCTCCCCCTCCCTCTGTTCCCTCAGTCCTGTATGGAGAGTGATACAGGCCTCTTCTCCATCATGGCTTTACTACTTCCAGGCTTTCCATGGCTCAGTATAAAGAATGCAATGATATTGTGGTCAAATATCACCCAATCTATTGTATCAATACAGCACAAGTCAAGGTGTTAGGCATATGTTTAGGGAACATATAGGGAAATGGGGAAAACACTCCAGACAGGACAAAAATACATAGATGTATTTTTGCCCATTATCGCCTGTTAGGCAATCAAATGGGTGGCATACAGGTGGCATGGCAATAAATGTGTTTTGAAAGAAGAAATCAATCTGGAATTGGCAGAATAATACAAACCAGTTGGTTAAGGAGTCAACCGAAATTAGAAAGATCGTTACTTATTCAGTGGATGGTCGTTATTAGCAAATGAGTCCTGCCGACAGGTGCACCCCACTCATTTACAAATGAGAGTTTATCGCTATAATCAGCGAGTTAATTTATCACAAATAATGAGTTGTGTTGAAAACAGACTGGTAAATACTCAAGAAGAATGACACCTTAATGGATCACACCCATCTTGCTGTTTATGGCCTCTGATCTGCATCTTGGATTAAACCGACATGATCTTTTTAGGAACGTCTTTATCCATGTCCTTATCTAGTTTGTGTTCACAATCCTATGGGGAAATCCCAATAGTTTATTACGTACGTCTTACATACCCTATCTATGCTGAGAACATCCTCTTAACAAGTGTCTATAAAAGTGCTCATTAGGTCTAGCAGTTTTCATGGTTAAAGCTTCAATGAGCAACTTGCTGATCTGGCAATGACACATGGTGCCATCAGGTACTAGGTGCGAGAGTTGTTTGTTTAACCGAGCTTAGGGCCCAACATCCCATCCGCCTTATGGTGCAGAAAAAAGGAGGCTGAAATTACAGTGGGGGTATGACAATGCTGATGGGCTATAAAACCATGTCATTTAATGTCCCCTCTCACCCCCCCTCAGCGTGGCTCTCTGGTCCTACTCACCATTAAGCCAATTCATCACTACCTCAGAGAGGGCCATGAGACAGATCCAGTCTATCTATCAGTCACTCTCAGCACTTGCTTTAGAATGTGGCTACTATTCTGATGATCAAGGTTTTTTGGCATATTAACACTGGAAGTGAATGCTGAGGCCATCTAAACAATGACACTAGAGCGCTGCTCAAAGCAAAACAGTTTGTGATTGAAAAATGTATGTTTGAAAACCCACAGCAATAATATCAGAAATTAGAATATGAAAAAGGTTGATGTAGCAATAATGGAAGATTTTGTCTGCGATTTGAAGCCAGTTGTTTGATATGTCACATTTCTAATGACCTCTCGGGAGAGGACCCTCGATTTGCATTTTTGGTCCCTGCTCCTATAATGAAAAAAGGTAGAGCGGAGCATATTTCACTGGGCCTGTCAAACCCACTCACGCCCCTCTGCAAAGCACTCAGGAACTTCATTCCATCCCTCCCCGTTCTCACGGCCAAGCTCTGAAATTGACTATGACAAAATTAGCAAACCTAGACTGTTTGGACACATTCCCAACGTAGTGGGTTTCTCTTTTTTTCAAAATGCAATCAAGCCCCGGAACATCAAATACCAAGTCTCCTTGAAAGTTGCTCGGTCTCTTTGGTGCAATATCCAGCGCAGCTATAGATTTATGTAATCGCAAGCTTGTTAGGGAGATTTCTCAGACCTATTGACAGTGACGTGCACTGGGGTTTGGCAGAGGTGACGTCTGGGAAGCACAGTTCTGCTGCACCACCACACAAAAGCAATTAGAGATCTATATTCCCAGACAGGTCCGCACTTTGTTCTATGGTGGAAGGATACGTGCGGTTTAATATCTTTATTAAGATGACATGCATGTCCCATACACCATCTTCAAATGACAATCATAGGGTCATCACGTAAACGGGGGCAGCAATCAGTGAAATCATGTTCCGGGTACAAGCCTGTGCTGACAATCCGGGGCATCAGAATGCATTTTCCAAATGAACTGGTTTGGGAATGAAGAAGTGACTGTGAAACAAGGAAGGGACAGTAGTGACAGGCTTGTGTGGTGTATAGAGAGAGGAGAGATGTAGAGACCACAAGGGAGTTTTTTTAACAGGCAGGAAGTAGCTGAGATGACACCATTTAAAGACAATGTTACGGCTGCTGCAAGGTAGCAGGGCAGGATGGTTAATTAGACATGATTCAGTTTCAGTTGGACAAGCTCTGTTCAAAGACACACCACTTACTCTGTGGCATTAAATGGATCTCTACTGCCCACAGTAATTAGTTCAGTCTATTAATTACTATAATTACCCATTATCATGTTGGCCTTCATTTTAACATGTTTCATGGATTGTAACAAAGTTTCCAGGGGAGATGACAAATACAATTCACCAAGCTCAGTCAGTTTCACAACCATGCCTTACATCATATGGGAGCCGATAAGACATCTAGTACACACACAAAAAAAGGCAAAACACAATATACAACAAAAAAGTACATTTGCCATAACATCAATTTCCAGTTTAGTCTTCACAATCCCAACCATGTGCACCGCAGTGGGGTTTGCAGTAGCTTTATATTTTGCTCCATGGTGAGGTAAAATGCAATAAGGATGGGGTTTGAAGAGATGGTGGTGGTAAACAAGGCGGTCCTGCTCCCCAGCTGTGAAGGTGACACAGGGACGCTACACGCAGAACAAGCCCTTTTGATTAATCACAGGATATTTACTGGCTCAGATCTAATCAAGGATCGCAGGATCACAGGCTACATCATACACGGCCCAGGAATTTACACAGCAGAGTTAACCTGTCACCCACCACTGTCTTCTCTCTTACATCTATAAACACAGTGTATAGGCTAGCCACCAGATACACAGGCAGGCACCCTGACAGTGAAAAAAACAGCACTAGAAGTGATTGTTTTATTTCCGCTGAAACAATATAACCTGCAGTCAGATACTCAACACATGTCGTTTGATATAAAACCTTATGGCAGAAGGGAGAAAGAGCCATTTATCTCAAGGTGGTTGCGGTAATGGGATACAAGAACGTGAGCGGTTTTCTCACAAAGTAAACTACAGCATTGTGTGCAGTAGCTCTGCACTGCCTCGTCTGCCTGTACCAGTGGGATAGTAAATTCTTAAAGAGAAGAAGTAAACCAAAGACTAATCTAAGAATACAAGGGAGGGGGGATTATACATTATAATCGATTAAACACCCACAGAAAGCACAGCTGGGAGGGAGTGGTTGGCTATTTTTATAATATCTGGGAGGATTTCTGATGTTTCCTGCTTTTGTGTACTATTAGCTATAGCTAACATGGACAAAAAAATATATGTTTCATTTGTAAAAACTTTTGCCCAAAATTGCATCAAATAGATGAAGACATAACCTTTAGTCTGACCTGCATGCTGTCTTTTGTTGTTAGCAGTACTACAGGAAAAAGTGTGGCCCGTGTTATTGTCTCGCCTGGAAAATGTCACTCCACACGGGGTCCTCTCACTTCATACAGGTTTGAAGGAAACACTGATAACAGCTAACACATGAAATGTAATTCACAGGCCCTTAGAAACAAATATGTAAAAAAATATATATTAATAATGTTAATTTGTGCAAGAAAGAAAAAATGAGGAGCATGAGAATCAAGTGATGATGAGAATGAGATAATGTGTTATATCTTTGCTTTATGGCTCCCTGATTGTTTCAACTTGCTTTAGTCCCTCACCAACACAAATTTAATGACATCCTTGGCGACCATTTGTAATAAACCATTTGTTTGTGTTGAATTATAAGTGATCTGTGGTGTTTTAGCAATAGATCACTTAGCATTATTGAGCTGGATCCGTGCCACATGAGGAGCCCAAGACAAATAGTTAGTCTATTAGATGAGAGTGTTTTTGTCATTCTCCCCATCTCCCAGATATTTCCTCAGAGTGACGAGTCGCATTAGATGCCCAGAGGAAGAGTAATTTCTGTGTCACATCCCTTTAGCCCGACCTCACTGACGATCACCAAGACGAGGGCATTCTCACTAAAAATTAATCACATTTGCCTCTTTAATGGCATCCTTCAACCCTCTGCCAAGAATTCACAATTGTCTTCCTCCTATTGTGTTGTTGCAGAAGCTTGGTATCTCTGGCAGTGACAAAGTGATTTCAGGGAGTGTATCAATACTTACATCACCCCTCTGGCCCTCACTCTGCACAGTGTTGACACTGCAGCACTCCAATGGAGCCAGGCCTAACTGGCAGAAGGCCATCCAATTCATATAGGGTGACTATATGGATTTTATGTACACACAGGGAGATGCATTGGTGGATTTAAAGAACCATGCCAAAGAGGGCAGATTGGAAGGCCCATTTAAGTTTGAGTGCTCTGCAATTGCTTTAGGCAAGCACAAATTCAAAGAAAGTAGAAGAAATTGTGAACCAAGTGTATTAGTAAAATAACGCACAGATCCACTATATTTTTTTACTTTTATCACTTTAAAATAATTGTCAAAGTGCATTCATAATATATCTGATGGCTAGTCATTTAACTGTCAAAGTCTCATTCTCTCAGTGAAAACAAAAACGTGGTTTCTCCTGCCGTCATGTGTAAAATATTCAGACAGACTTGTAATTCCTTGCAAGTCAGAAGCTCTGTAAAAATAACTGGGAAACAAAACACTTGTGGTAAAACCATGTTCTGAGGACATTCTGTCAGGTTCCTCTCTCTTTTACAGATTTCATCACTGAGCTGCTGTGGTGTAAATGCTTTAAAACACTTTGACATAACATGCTGTGTCCAGAGACCTTTTGCTTCTGAATAATGGATCTGCAGTATGTCGGAACAGCTGTCTCCTTGCAAGAAGTTTTTTTCAAGGCTTGGGGTTGCGTCTCTCCGGGCCTTTTTAAGAAACCAGCACAATTTGAGATAATTCACCTGGTTCTCACTAACCAGGACTACAAGGACTGACCAATCAGTGGTGTTGGAACTCGCGATGAGCCACTGTGATTGGCGGAGAAGGAGAAGGCCAAGTCACCAACCATCCTGCATTCTTCCTGCCCCCGCTCTTCATATTTAATTCAGAGGTTGTGTATTTCTTTGTGATTGCAACATCTGTTTGCTCCCACTGCCAGCTTCCCCTGTCAGCCACCCTCTGTTCAATAATTCCTGTCCTGACCCCTAAGAGCCACTGACATCACAGCACCGGCTGCTGCTCAAACTTCACCGGGACTAGACACAAAAGGAGAGGTGCCTGCTACCAAATCATCTGGCTCAGAAACGTAAATCAACTAAATTAATATTTTTGTTGTGCCTGGATAAGCCAAGCTAACTGGGGTGACTAGTACAGCCGGGAGACCAAACCACCTTTCTGTCTTCATCACAAGGCTGTTAGCTATTTCTCTTGACGCAAACTTTTAGAAGTTCTTTTATATGTTACTTTAAAGATCTGTAGCAAGTTGTCTTCCAGTTTGTGATCTGGTAAGCAGTGGTGACTATACTTTGTACCGAAAAGGGTAGTGGTTATCTAACTGCCATTCCCTTTGCAGTGTGTGTTACTTACATCAAACTTACAGTATGTCAACAATGATGAGTGATCAAAGCATTTTGTTTGGTTTTCTCAGCGTGGTCCCTGTTGTCAAAGAGGTTGAAGGTGACAGGGTCTGTAAACAGATGCCACCCAATGACCTTCGAGAACATGGCGGAGGGGCCAGATGTTCACGTGACCTCACAACCTTGGGACCAGCTGATGTGGCAGTGACGGAGATGGGTACTGGCAGCAGAAAGTGATCTAGTGGCATCAAAGGTTCCTATTTTTCCCCCTTTTTCTGTGTTGGTCTTTACCCCCCAAACTGGGCAATCCTGGGGGGCAGGGAGGGATGGAGGGAGGGATGCAGAGAACGAGATAAACAGAGGGCAGAGAAGAGAGGGAGAGATAGAGAGGACTGGTCAGTGGTGCTGACGGTTCTCACAGATGTTGAGTTCAGCACAAAACTCTGCCAGAAGCCATCATGTCAAAGATAAGTTAGCCGAATGAACAAGAACAACTCCAGGCCCTGCCACTTCAAATCCCGCTCAAAATTCAACAGCTGTTTCTTGAACGAATGCAGATGCAAAATAATGATAATAATGTCTACTTACAGCTCCTGCTTAGAAGTAAACAATCCGTCTTGACCACACCCTGTACACATGGTGTCTCATTAGCGTTGCATTGCTGAGGTCTCCAATCAAAAATAGCTTTTCTGGGGGGTGAGGCTTTAGAGGCAGGAAGTATTTTTGGCAGGAATTGTCTGAAGAAAAAAAATAGCAGTTTGAAAAAAGGCTTTTGTGTTGTTAAAGTATTGCGATGCGCAGAAATTATTAAAGGTCTGGACAGCTAAATTTGCAACAATCAATGCTCTTAATCACTTCTAGTTTACTTCATACATCCTCCATGTAATCTTGATTTTATCTATCCCTTTCCAAAGCCAAAACGTAACCAACCATAATATTACTAATATAATTAATGTAACTTGTCAGAAACAAGCAAAACATCTGGGTAACATATATCTATTGTGCTGCACTTGCTTCAACATCATTTTTCCTCAAATCAACACCCTTGCTTGTCTATTCTGGCATCTGAAATTCTCAACATTTTGACTGGGTACATCTTGGCTCCCAGCATCTTCACTCAGCTCAGAGAATGTCTTTGTACCAAGGCCACAGCCTGTGGCGGTTTTCCTAGTGACAGATGAGCATGTCAACATGTTTGTGTGACTGAGTGTGCGTGGTGTGTGTGTGTGTGTGTGTGTGTGTGTGTGTGTGTGGTGACAAGATAGGCCTTGCGAGCTGTGAACTGTGCTATGATGGACCCAGCTCCCAGGTTATGCAAGTTATTGCAAATACCAGCAACCAATCCACCAACATATCGATCTGACATGCATCACACCAGCACAGCACAGTAAATACCAACACCACATACACACAAACAAACAGTCTATTAGTATATTAACACCAAGAAAAAAAGTACATAAACACTGTAACAAAATATATTTCAGACATGTTGATTAACAAATATACTACTGTACTTACCAAATGTTCAACTTACCCTTTATGTGATGAGAAGGTTAGCAGAAAAAACCCACACCAACTCTGGATTACTCAAAGGTCTATCTTCTTATGTTAGATAACATATTGTATGCTAACACGTTAGCATGTGGAGATATCTACCAGAGACACAAGAGATGATTTTGGTGCTCTCTGCTCTCCTATGGTAACATGGTTGACCAATGAGCCAATTTCCCTAAAAAGTCAGCATAGTGTAAGTGTTAGAATGGAATATCCTTATCTGTATTAACAAGCATGAACTGCATAAACCAAGAAAACAACAAATCCTGAGCTTCACCAAAAAAAGAATTGCGACATGTGGATCTAAATTTGTCCATCCTGTCTCAAGGCCTATAGGCATCGGGCAGCTCAGCTGTAGCAGGCAGATTGTGTGAACAGCGGACTATGAGTATCTCTCCACAGGCCATACCAAGGTGTCTAATCCAGGAAACACTGTGAATATAAACCCTATGGGCTCCCACAGTGCACTGCATAGCCTACCTCCCAGCACAATGTAGAGAGAGGACGGCAAACAGAGACAGGGAGTTTTACACTCAAGCCAAGTTTAGTATATCTGGGCGGCTGCCATTACTTGGGCATGCGGCAGTTAGCGAGACCTGTGAAATTTTTACAATTGTGTATTTTGGTACTGCTCAGCTCTTCATCTCTGTCCAAAAGGAGATATTTTACTGCTCAGATGACACAAGCCTCTGGAACAGTTTTCTCCCCCCACATTAGAAATTTTGATCCTGTTCCAAAACGTACTCTAAATAAAACATTGCAAGATCTACAGTTGTATATAACAGCAGTATTGTATCCAGTAATGTATGCAGTATAATAGTTAATAGAGATTTGATCCTATTAACTAGTATGTCATTACAAATAATAAAAAACACAAATCCACAAAACCATTGATTAACAACAACATAGTCTGTTGACATCCTACATATTTCTTTCTGCTTTCTTCCAAGATTTCAACATATCAAAAACTTAAGTGTGCTTGTGATTTTTTTATCACAATGTGTAAAAAATTGACTGTGATAAATTTCTAGATAATTCGTTTACACATTTCAGCACTTTACCTGAAAAAATATTGTCAGCTTGCCTAGAAGTGCGCCTGCTGTCCAGCACCTGTCATAACCGCTCAGTGTCACCCGCATCACAGGGTGTCGCGAAATGACAGCTCCCCAATGTCTGCAAAGATGAAGCCTCAGGAGAAAAAAACAGGAGGGATTGAAATTTCATACTCCCAAGTATATCAAAGTGACTCCTGTCAGCATTGCATCAAAGGGAAGAAATGGGAACTGTTCATTTTTACAGCTCAGAGTCTGAGTGTGGAGGAGTTTTCTGGGGAAACAGGTTGGGACGGAGAGAGCCATAAATTATGTTGGGTGACTTACAGAAAAATGATGTAAATGAAAACCACCTTGTCACCCATCAGCCATTTGGATTTATGTCAAAATAGAGCCGTGACAAAGCGGATGAAGAGGAAGGAGGACTTTTAAGACAAAGGTAAAAAAAAGTTTGAGTGATTTTGAGTGGTCAAATGTAGTATGTGACAAAGGTTGCAGGTTCACACGAACCATATGTGACACCTTACTATGTTGCCTACATGGTGCAACAACTTGGCAACACCTTTGTTTCATCTCATGTCTTCTGAGGAAATCTAATTCATCGGTGGCATTTCTGGATCTCAAAGAGACATCAGTAAAGGATTTGCTGTGATATTGTCTTCAATCAACTATTCAAAGCTCAAATCCATCAAGGGAAAAGTATATATTGGGTATGAAATTTCTTGATACTTCTGGACTAATTAACTAATCAACTTCATTTTTTAAAATTCTGAAAATAAATAAATTTGGTCAAAATTAGAATTCCCATTCTTCAACATATAAATTCCACGTATGAACAGACACTGCTGCAGAAATGTGCGTTGCCTGATTTTACAAAACAGTTAAAATAAACAATCATATACATGAAATTGAAGAAGGATAAATTGAAAAGCATCCATGACCATTTTAATAGTAGAGAAAACATGTAAAACAGGCTGTAAAAAATGATGACAACATAACACAAAATAACATGGACAGTTACCATGGGGCAAGCCCTTTTACCTAAGCAGTCTGGATAAACAAATGAGTGTCTTTGCTTGTATAGGCCTACAGTGCTACAAGACACAGAGATACGACATGCAGCTATGACAAATATTAGGCTTAAGGCTACAGGAATCCAAGGCAACCAAAATCTGTTTTTGTCCCAGGGCCAAAGCCTACCCTGCACTGTGGGCCACTTCTGATTTCAGCGCTAGCTGGTGTAACGCAACCAGCCATGCATTAGCATTGGCCCTCCAGTTAGGAACAGGCTCTTAGGATCCTGTCACCCAAACTTATCATTCACATACACACACACACACATACACACAGACAAACATGGAACAAGCAGTTTGCTACAGCAAGTATGCACAGACCTTGGTAGGATACATAGAGCTCTGTCTGTCTCTCACTCACACACACACACACATGCACACACTTCCGCAAACACACTAATGCTACTGCTATCACTCACACAGGAAATATAATCTAACACTTCTCAGGCCACTGAAACCTCTCCCCCCTTTAAAGTGTTTGATACATGCGAATCTCCACGGTCATGCACAGTGATTGTTAGCACCGGCAGCAGGGATGTCCCTCTACACAACATAAAAGGCTGAATCTCCCTTTTAAAGGAGCCAGCCCATCTCCCTCGCCACTTAGAGGGGGGCCTGGGCTAGCATGCAAAGTTCAACAACTGTGAAGAAGGAACTATTAAAGAGGACACACAAAGCAGTGACCTTGACTGACAAGTGCTCTTCATTCTGGCCATAAACAGCAGTGGGGCCTGATAAGTGTTCATCGGTGCGGGGAGTAATGACCTATCCGTCAGCAGCGGTTGGGCTGTGTGAGGTAGTATAAATGGAACATACATAATGTACAGCAATAATACCAGCACGCTCACAGCCTAATGTATTATCATTATTCTTGGGGACCAGGGTTTTTTCCCCCTCCCCTAACCCTGTCTAGTGTGCCTCAGCACGGCGGGTAAATGCCTTCCGGCCACGATAATTTCATTCTAATCTTTGTTCCATATTATAATTTTCATGGCCAGAAATACGCCAGGAAGCAACGCCACGTTTCTATCAAGGGCTAAACAGAACACAGGCTGTAACTGGAGGTTTTATGTGACTGTATTACCGCCCATTTTTAGTGCACCAGTCAATCTATGACAAGAATGGAGTACACAGTAAATGTATGTGTGACGGACCATCTCAAACAATATCATTGCGGGCCGTAGCCATACTGGACCGTCAGAACCTGCTCACAGAGGATACCAAAAACTCAATGATACAAAAGATCTTTGCAAAAAGATAAAAATCAGGAAAATTATAATCAAAAATCACAAGTAGGAGTAAAAAAGTTTATGCCTGGCATCCATGTAAAAGCCTAGTGTACCTAGTGAACACAAGTGTAATGCTCATGAACTTTACTGGTAACACTTACATAAAATGTGGTGTAATACATATTGTATGAATCATTGGCTAGTAGCTCTACCATTGGGGGTGGACGAGGGGAGGGGGGGTGTCTTAAAGCACTGGCAGCCAGTCTCTATGTGACGGTGTATTATTTGACTCACTTCTATCTCTGAGAAAAATAGCCAGCAGTTTTGCGCGTCTGCCTTCCCTCTTAGCTGGACTAGAAAAACACAGTATGAACCTGAGACAGTCTGACGCAAGATTTCTACTGGATCTTCAACCTTGGTCAAAGGTCCATTGGGACTGGATCCAAAATATGATAGTTTAGCCTATTTTGGAACCAATCCTTTAGGATCTCATTGGTCAGTAGTCAATGAGATTCAATTTGAGTTCTTACAGGGTTTTTGAGTTGTAAGACTATATCATGGAAGCAGCTCAACAGGTTTTCCTGGTGGATTACTTGTATTTGTTTATGGCTGACTTTTGAGGTGAGACATCAAGAATAAACTGTTACTCCTCATGGGAACTTATATGCCCATATACACAATGCGTAAAAGTCTATATATGAAAATATTATATCAGAATACACTATCTAGGAACAGCTCTGGAACCCATGCTGGTTGTGCTGAGAGTAATCATGTAACACCATTAATTAACAGGCATTTCAGAGGCCTCCCACACACATACTGCATCAAACTCACAGCCAGTGGCCCTGTCCAAAACTCATCTCTGCTCTACAGAAACAAGGATATGCAGCGTTACTATACAACCCAACATTCCTATAGCATGTATTGTAGGAATGTTTTCTTGTGATATAAAAAATTAACTAGAAAAACACAAATAATAGAGTCTTGTGACTGTTGCGTGCATGTCTGCGTCTTCTCTCCCAGGTATCCCTACAGAGCTGGGGGAAAATGAAGGATGCCTCCCAAGCTTAGAGACAGTAATCTCCCCCGTGGAGGTCAAATCTAACATGGCAGGTTAGTGTCTGTGGAGATTGACAGCCTGAAGAAATACTGCTGCCAGGCACCCACAATGCACAGTGATAGTAAACACCTCCCAGGAAAAAGGCTGGTTACCAAGTCTTATACACTGACTGTCAGAGGGTGCCCGTCCTCAGAGCTGCTGCAGACTTCACACTGACAGACTCTGTAAACCTATCTCTATCATATCAAACCCATCTCAATCATATGAACATCAAGCCTACCCAGGATGTATACAGATCTAACCCGCATTCATCTTCATCAGTATCAGTTGCAGGAAATCCTTATTCTCTCTATTCTGTATCACATTTACTTCTGATTCCAAGCAGACATCCTATCCATATGTAACATATCCAGATCCCATCATCTCCAACAGCTCTTTATAGTGGAAATAACAGTGTTATTTTTATGAAGCTTGACAAAAGAATGCTTTCCTGACTGTTTATGTCTTCACTTATAGTTTTGTGCAGATTCCCCATGTGGCGGACAATTGCTGTATTGTAGATTACCTGTAAAAATTGAGCAGAACAGAAGGAAGTGGTTAAAGGCAGCCATTTGGGATAGCACTACATTAAAAAGCCATTTGTGACTGTATAAATACAGCTGAAGAAACACACATCTAATAAACACAATACATTGTAATGTATGCTGTTACCGTGGTTGCACAGAAATTGTAATGCGGTATAGCAGACCACTAATTGCATGAAATATGTTATCTTACAGGCTTGTGCTGTCTGCCTTTCATAAACAAAGGCTGACAGATCATGCCCTCAACCAGTGACCCTGCTGTGAGCATATGCACTAATGCAAGGTCACACTGGAGACTGGCCACATGAGGAGAAAACAGCCATCCAATTTGCCTTGTGAGCCCAACACTGACACAAACTATTGGTGTGGTCATAATGTGCTACTATACAATTTCAGTGCATTAAAAAGTGTCTTTACTCATCAGCAGCTTAAATAAATGGTGCTTCTGTGAAATTGAGGATTCCCTATTATGTCTGGGAGAGGAGAAATGTTAAAGAGGTATCACTGCCAAAAATCTGTTGTACGCTCAATGTCAAGGAGGCCTCTTTGGCTCCCACAGTGCTCAGCTGTCCGCAGAGCCATAGCAGCCCCAGATTTTCATAGTGGCAGGTGGCCATCTTTAAGAGATCTACATAGAATTCTAGCCACAAGCCATGATGCACATGTACACACAGACGCAGATTTACCCACAAGACTACAGCAGAGGAGGAGACAAAATAAAAATCAAAAATAGTCTGAAAACATAATATGTTCCTTAGGGCCCAGAAAATAATTGTACCTAGTTAAACAGTTAAGTATAGGTTATCATGTTATGTAATATGAGACAAACACAACCAAGCTGCAACCTTTGATGAATTATGATGCTATTATGGAAGACGCCTCTCCCTCCAGTTGGGCTGATTGTGAGTGTGGGGAGAGAGGGTGGGGGTGGAGGATGAGTGGTGATGGAAGAGGGTGGAGTGCTGGTTTACGAGGGGGTTGAGGGTAGAGGAGACATAATGGACAGACAGGCAGACAGGCAGACAGACAGACAGACAGACAAACAGACGTATAGCCTGACGCCGTTCCCCTCATCCTCTGCTTGCCCTTTGTCATGCGCCCTCCTCACCTCAAGAGCTGTCAGTGGCTTGTCAGAACCAATCAGAAGATGCCATGCTGTCTGCCAGCCATGTACCAGTTTGGACAGGATGACATCAAATTTCTGGTGCTACTTGTCAAGGACCATATGAAAACAGATGTCCTCATTACTGGGTCGCCCGTGCTTTAAAATACAACATACTCACCTTTCAGAGATCACGGGATTAAGAAGCATCATAAGCACCGGGGGGATTAGTGTTTAATTTAAGGAGCTACGCTTCTTCATTATATTTTGTTGTAGGCTAGCACTGAATGCAATGCAACGAAAAAAGTCTAGGTAATAACCAGCGATTTAGGGAAAAATACCAATACCAAAATACGTAATTTGAAATAAAGAAAAATACTGACTATAAATCCAAAAATCGAAGAAAAGATGACAATCCAAAATCCAGTCTAAGCATGCTCACCCTGTGATAAAACAGTGACATGTCCAAGCCTGGTGTTATGCATATGAGGCCCTCTGAGATCCAGCATGACAAAAGTAACTTTATTGAATGGGACAGATCGCTGCTTGTCTGACTGACTTAATCTGTTTGATTGAGCAACGGGACGCCTTCGGCTTCACAAGTCCTTCAAAGGCCGCAGATTCTGCAAGTGTGAAAAAAGAGGAGGGAGGAAAAAAGGAAAAGAGAAAAATCCCCCCACCCCCTTTCTACTGCAATAGTCACACACACACACCATCGCAGCTTTTGAAGGGTTTATTTATTAGCTTTAAACATCTTTATTCATTGCCCTACCACCCAAGCCCTTTCACTTCATCAGCCTCTAACAAAGACTGCAATCCTGGAAAATCTGTCAACTGTCACTGTCATTGATTAGGAGCAGAACTGTGGGTGGACGATGAGGCTTCATGAAGCCAACCGTTAAACATTGATAAAAGGCAGAGTTTAGAGAGTTTTCCCCTGACAATGCCACTGCTGCTGCACTTTCCTCAAGACTCAAAAGCATGCCACATTACAGAGCCATACATTCATTTGCCCACGCTTCATGATCTTATTATGGGGCTCTAACTTTGCACTCCTCCCCCTGTCTTTCACTAGGCCGAACCAGCACAAAGCAGACCTCAGCCACCATTGTACTTGATCTGAATTTTATTTTGCCCTCCATATGCTTCTCCAGCCTCCTCTCAATGTCTGGTGTTGATGCTTGGCCTCTCTCGGCCCGTTAACCGTTAAAAGAGAGGGCATTCTATCACCACAGAGCCCATTGTGGGCCTTAAAGGTTAAGAGACAAAAGTGTGAGATCATGAATGAGTGCCTGGCAGTCTATTGGAGGTTTCCATCCACACAATTGAAATGAGAATCTGCACCTGATGCAATTCAAGCATCTATTTTGAGAGGGAAAAGGTGACCTGGTGTTGCTTTGCTTGCCAGAATGGCCTTGTTGAATAAAAGAGACATTATTTCATTTTCAGTCACTCACCACACTCATTCTTAACTATGCTCTCTGTAAAGGAAAGAGGCCCATGGTGCCATGGGCACACTGGACTTACATACAGATTCTTTCCTCCTCTCTTGCACAAAATACAGCTAAATACCTAACCCAACCTCCTGGCCACTATGAACACACAGATAGACAGTTAGCTAGACATCAGACCACAGAAGAGCTAGATGAAACCCCAGAGAGTCTCCATACCTCACAGCAAGGAGCAGGCTTCAGAATTAGCCCTCACTGTGTCTCTACTGTTTCCTGAGGCCTCCTCTGAGCACACATTTCCCTTGCACTTTCTCCCCTCGCAGTGGCCAAGGCTGTGTCTCTCAGTCTCCAGGTCCCCCCTTAGTGACAATTTGTCCACATCAGAGAGCCGTCATCCCTAACGAGATCTGACTCGTGACACACAGATGGGGAGGGGCTGGGCACGGGCTGTGCTAGCACTGGGTGCCTGCCTGCCCTGGGGCTACAGAAAAACGCCATGCTCAGACTGCCGTGTGAGAGAACACAACTGCTTTCTGCTAAGCTCTGCTTTACCACCATAAGCTCTACCAGCCCACAGCCCACATCACTGTGCCATTACAAGCGAATAGTGGCAATAAGAGTAATAAAAGGAATGTTGTGAATTGTCTTCATTTACAGGCAACCAATTAAAATTTAATGTGCAGTGTAGCAGCATAGTTATTTCTGGGATGTTTGTCATGGGATTTTTTTTTTAATCATACTAGCATATTATTTGCCAAATGCCACAATTCAAGCCTCGGAAATGAAACAAACTTAAGCACACACAACAAAAAAACTTGGTATCTATCTGGCATCACTGCTCTTAACACATTCTGTAAGTAATAATAAACTGAAAAGAGAAATGCATATCACTTCATTAAACTTTTGACCACAATTAAAGCCATTCTTTCTTCGGAAGACACTCCCAAAAAGCCTGTGACTCAATTGAGCTGGAAACTGTGTGAGAAAAGCCTTGTATTGTGACACAAAGGTCAGAGCCTATCAGCTCCTCACCCATTCAGCTGCATTATCAACCCACACATGAGATTTCTATGGAGTCTCCAGGCAAGTTCTGCATAATGCTGACAAAGTTAGTGACAATAAGTTGGACAACTTTTGTAAAATCTGATAAATAATGTCTCTACAAGAAATTATCCTAAACTACATTTGCGCTATGGTTGTCACATATAATGCTGAAAAACACACAACACAGTTTGATTAAGAAATGTTTAAGTTTTAAAAAGCAGTCAAAACTTGGGGATTTTATAGATCAACTCTAAATATCTGATTTGAAAAAGAAAATCCATCAACACACACACGCATACACACATACACAGACAGACACTCAGACACACACACACACACACAGACCCCCCCAGACTGGTTGACCCTGTATCCTGAAATCACAGATTGGCTCTCTGTTCCGGTCAAGTGCATCAGCCAGGCAAATGTATGCAATTAGGTCATGCCAGCCAGTATGACCTAAGCAGGGGATAACAGTCAATATTAAATAATAGTGAAATCTTATCAGGGGAGAGCACAAAAAAGAGGCCAGGGGCATCATCTTACAAAATAAGACAACAGAGTCAAAGAGATAAATAAACTAGGGAGAGCGTGAGTACAGACTGTGCATTATAAGAATTAAATTACGCTCCAATATGCTGTGTTAGTGCTGGCCTTTAAT